>JAQFZH010002586.1:0-16091 GCA_034695485.1 Entomobrya nivalis | reverse complement strand
CACCAGCAACACTCCCGAATAACTTTCCGCACTGCATTCCGGAGGTGAGGGATCCAGTACCTCTGCCTAATTTCATTCCGTACGTAATCTTCCCCCTGGTGCAAGCAAGTCTTGTGGTAGTGCTGGATTAGCAAAACCGTCAGCTGTTCCTTGGGATAAAGAATAATCGGCATCTGGATTCCCACAGATTCTGCAGTGGGTAATCTACTCTTCATCCTCAGCACACCGAATGGATCCAGGACTGGAGACAGCTGGTACAGGGAGCTGGAACGTGGAATTTCACCATCCTCTGAGAGAATTTGCATCTCCTTGCTAAAACATTCCCATTGACTCCTGCGAATGAGCTTCATCTCGGCCATCTTGAGAGGAAGGACATCAAGCAGTAATTTCCTCCGACTCTTGATCCATTCAACGAATTTGATTACATAGGCAGTTGAGCGTACTAGCCTCATGTAATTTGAAAACCGATTCTCGTCAGGCAATGGGAAACTTGGCACCTCCAACAGCACAGCAACAAACTCCTTCTTCAATTCAAGCTCCTCCGTCTCCTCCACTTGACCATTAGCTATTTTTGGCCATTCTTCTGGGGAAAGTTTGAGGAAGTCAGGTCCATTCCACCAGCGACTTTCAGGGCTCAGGTCTGCTTTGCCCTCTCGAGTTCCATCATCTGCAGGGTTGTCCTTTGTGGGAACCCATCTCCACTGCTGCACACTAGTGTTCTCCTGGATTTCGCCAACTCTAGTGGCCACAAAGGTCTGGAACCGCCTTGCCTCTGCCCTTATCCAGCGAAGCACCGTCATAGAGTCTGTCCAGTAAAACACCTCCTGGATATTTAGGTCCAGCTCGGATTCCACAAACTTTCCAAGACGAGAACCCATCAGGGCAGCATTCAACTCCAAGCGTGGGACTGACAAAGGCTTAACTGGAGCTACCCTTGATTTCGCCATGATGAATGTGACTTCGACATGGCCATCTTCATCCACCACCAGCAAAAATGCAACACAGCATCCGGCTTTTTCACTGGAATCGCAGAAAATGTGGATCTGGATGTTCTTCGCTTTGCTCGCTGCAAACGAATAGCACCGCCGGATCCTGACTCTGGACAACTTTGGCAGCTCCAGCACCCACGGCTTCCATCTGCTGAAGATCAGACTTGGCACTTCATCGTCCCATCCAATCTTGCATCTCCAAATATCCTGGAGAATAATCCTTGCCTTGATCATGAAGTGGGCAAGGAATCCAAGGGGGTCCCACACCAGCATAACGAGCCGCAATACGCTTCGTTTGGTGGGACACACTATTCCAGTTGCTATCCCCTCCCCGGCTCGAGTGAGGTTAACCCTAAAGGTAAAGCTGTCCTCTTCAGGGATCCAGTGAAGCCCAAGTGCACGTTCCGTGGGTACTTCCGACCATTCTGCCATATCCTTACTCTTGTCAGCCACAGCGCCCATCGCCTTCATTAGCTTTGTGGAATTTGACATCCACTTTCCAATGTCAAATCCACCCCGACTATGAACCTCCTTAACTTCCTGCGCCAACTGGACTGCTTCCTCCTCTGTGTCAACGGAATCCAAATAGTCGTCCATGTAGTGCTTGTGGACAATTGCACTAGCAGCAGCAGGAAACTCTTCAGCAAACTCCAGTGCGTTCTTATTTTTAATGTGTTGGGCACAGTATGGGCTACAAACTGACCCAAACATCATAACGTCAAGCTGGTAAATTGAAGGATGGTCATCGTCATCATTTTCCTTGAACAGGAACCGCTGGACTGGACAATCTTCGGCTCGGATCCGGACCTGGTGGAACATCTCTGCAATGTCTCCACTAATAGCATACTTCCGCTGTCTGAACTTGAGGAGGATTCCAGGCAGCGATACAAGCAGGTCCGGTCCAGTCAGCAGGAAGTCATTGAGGCTTACTCCATGCGATCGGCTGGCGGCATCAAATACAATCCGTATCTTGCCCGGCTTGTTGGGGTGGGTGGTATCAAAAATTGGCAGGAACCACTGGACATTGCTTGGAACTGCAAGCTCCTCATCCGATAGCTTTCTTGCATATCCACTGCTGAGGTAGTGGTTCACCTTCTCCATGTACTGCTTTCTGAGGTCCGGGTTTTTCCTCAGCTTTCTTTCAATTCCCTGGTAGCGACGAAAAGCCACATCATAACTTGGCGGCAAATTAACTGGCTCCTTTCTCCATAGAAGTCCAGTCTCCCAGCGGCCCCCAACACGACGTGAAACTAAATCCATCCTTCGTTCTGCTTCAACGTCATCGCGTGAACGGGCGTTCACCACAGGTCTTATCCCAATAGAGTCCAATGCAAATGACTCCTTGACCAAGTTATGGAGTATGTCCTCATCCGTCTCATGAGTACACGTGAAAGAATACTCGTCAGCTTTCGCACCCGGCAGTGGTCCATGGAGCACCCATCCCAGCTTCGTTTGGGTCATCATCGGCACCTCCATTCCATCCTCCCTCACATCTCTTGCAATGGTCAAGGAGGAATGTGGCTGACCAATTAGAATTAGTGGCTGCTTCCCAGGGAAGTATTTGAATTTTATTTCTTGTAGGTGGGCCCACTTCTTGGCAATCACCTCCAAATCCGTCCGCTGTGCTGGCAGCTTAAGGCATTTCACGGTACGTACGTTCTTCAATTTAAATTTAGCCTTTTCATCATCTATAGGGCTAATTATGCAGCTTATTTTCCTGGATCCGCTCTCTGACTGCAGGGTACCGTCCGTCCACCTAAGGCGCAGTGGGTCTTGGGGCCCCTTCAAGCCCAGCGATTTAGCTACCTCTTCACTGACCAAGGAGACGGTGGATCCTTCGTCGAGCAGAGCGTTCATTTCTAGCTTCCTTCCAGGCCCGTACAAAGTTACTGCTACTATCCTCAAAATGGCTCCACCTCCATTTGCCTGGTTTACGGTAGCATTCACCTCCACGGGCTTATCCTTTGACTTCGGTTCTGCTGCTGGAACTTGGCCATGGAGCAACATGTGATGACGCCTGGAACATCCTTCCGCTTTGCAGGACCACTTTGAGCGGCAATCTCGAACACTGTGTCCTTTTCCGAGGCAGCGAAAGCACAGCATATTCTCCTTCACCGTTTTCCACCTTGCATCTACTGTCATCCTCTTGAACCGTTCGCAGGAGGTGGCGGTGTGTCCATTCTTCCTGCAAACTGCACAGCAACGTGAGGATGGTGATGAGGTGGTGGCATCCTCTTCAACTGCAGCACTAAAGCCTTCATCTCTCCTATCTCTGATGTTCAGCTTCGGAATGCTGACCTTGCTGGCCGCCTCAGCAATAGTGTCAATCCAATCTGCAAAGTGGACTAGGGTGCATTTACCCAGTTCCACTGACTTCATCCCCCACTGCAGCTTTAAACCATCAGGCAGCTTCTCCACCAACTCTTGGAGAAGTTGGGGATTATTCAGGTAGGCTGGAACCCGCAACGTCCGAATTGTGGTCACCAAATTCATGATGGCGGCTGCAAAATCCACAATAGTACTCAGCTTTCCTTCTTTTGGCGTGGGGGTCTTCCTGGCTATGTCCACCAGCGCCTGCACCACAAACTCCGGTCGCCCGTACCGCTGCTCCAGTCTTGTCATCACTGCCTCCGCATTTTCCGGCACTATCATAAGTGCACGAACATGTCTCCTAGCTTCCCCCTTTAGCGCCTTCTCCAACCTCGCCATGTTCTGCGCAGCAGAGAATCCACAATCTTCCGTTGATTGCCTGTAGTGATGGGCGAAGATAGGCCAATCCAACGGGTTCCCCATAAAGCTCGGCAAACTGCTTCCCTGGCTCTGACGGGCTACAAAACGTTCCGTGTTTTGATTCTGCGCTGCAAGCGCCGTCACAAGTGCCTGCGCCAAGGCATCTGCAAGTTGGCCTTCGGGTTGAGGTGGGGCACCAAAAAACCTTGCTCCCATTCTTTTTGGAATAGGGTCCAAACCGGCTGCTGCTGGATTTGGCTGGGGTGGCTGCTGCTGTTGACTCCCTTTACGAACAGGAGTTGATGTCTGCCTTGGTGGCGGCTGCTTTTGTTGACTCCCTTTCCCAACAGAAGTTGATTTCTTTGGTGGTGGCGGCGGTGGGTCATTAGGCCTCGGAACTTTGCTTCTCCAGAGTGGCGTCATTACCCTCTGACGTGGCGTGGGCACGAGGTGAACACCCTCACCTTCTCCATAAATGGTGCTGGTGTCAGCATTTATGAATTCGGGGTTTACCATGTCATCTGGCTCCCCTTCCCCATCCTCCACATCAGACAGCTGCTGCGACCTGTTTCCACCATCCTTGGCCGCCTGTTCATCCCGCATCTCCTTGAGAAGCGTGAGCTTCTCCAGTTTTTCCCTAACGGATTTCTCCATTTTCTTGATCTCTTCGTCGTATAGCGACACGACATCTGAGGCTGCTGCTGATGACTGGGAACCGGCGTCGTCCTCCACATTTCTTCGGAATATTGCATCCCGTGGCGCAACTATGGTTGTCCTTGTCATCCGCTCCCCTGTTGCAGTCAAATGCGTACTGCTGAACAGGCCTGTTGGAAACGTTACTGCTCCCAAACGTGCAGGTGGTTTCCCCAGATTTGGCCGGCTGCTGCGACGAAGTCCTTCTCCTCTTCCCTGTCCACTTCCTCCGGGATTGCTCCCCATACTCGGAAGCGCAGGATTTGACATCTCGCCAAACTGTATTCCCACGGAGCGTCAAGGAATACCTCGAAGGACCATATGAATTCACACCTCGATAGCAAAATGAAATATTATGAATTCATAAAATAAACAAACAACTTCAAAAATTCCTTTAACTTTCAGAACTTTATTCAGGTAACTTATCGATTACTTTGATAAGCACCTTTCACTCGCAAGCCATCTAGCTCAGATGTTTGCGTTTGTCAAACTCAGTTGACCAACAAGATAACTTTACAAGATTGCTGGTGGTATTTATACCAAATCAAAAATATCCAAAAAATGTTGATGACAAAGACAGGAAATGAAAGCTTACAAAAAGTTTTCATCAAGAAAGAAAAACAAAAGAATATCAAAAACTAAATATAATATTGAACTTCGACCTTTGGACCATACTTCATGAAAATTCAAGATAACAATATTATTCAGATTTAAATTTAACCACAAACTTGGGAACACTTTCGAAATTATTTTTTCCAAATTCTTAATACTAAACCACAAGAACAAAGTTTTACATTTATATTAGGAATGTAAATTTACAGGTACATGCCTGCTAACAGAAAATTCTTCAGTTCCACTGCTGGTCGAAGTAGTTTGCAACGTGATTTTAAATCGAAGTATGTGACATGGCAGATTATCCATGTGACATGGCAGGTTTACCAAAAACATTTTGATTAAAGTGAGGTAGCAAAGACATAAGGACGGAAGTAAAAAAATTATTTAAAATTTATTTATAAAATTGACTTATTTAAATCTGTAAAGTGAACATTTTGAAACACAAAAAAAAAGTTTTTTAAATAACTTTATGCCATAATTTATGTAGTAATATAGTTTTACATGTAAAGTAAAATAAAAGTACCTCACATTTATATTGCTTTCAAAATGACATTTTCTAAATTTCTTATATTAAACCACAATTTTTTTTACAATTATATTAGGAATGTAAATTTACAAGTAAATGCCAACTAACGAAAGCACCTTTAATTCCACTGCTGGTCGAAGTAGTTTGCAACGTGATTTTAAATCGAAGTAGCTATGTCAAATGGCAGAATGGGACGTTTACCAAAAAATGTTTTGGAGAAGGCACGTTGGGAAAGGTATTAATACGGAAGTAGGTTTTTAATTTAATATATATATAATTGATTTATGTTTATTTGGTTCGGTAAAGGGAACTTCGTTAGAACGAAAAAATCATGTTTTTATACATAACTTTATGGTATTGTTTATGCAATATAAATTTTAACATGTAAAGAAAAATAAAAGTACCCAACCTTGTTGTTGCTTTCAAAATGTTTTTATTAAATTCCTAAAATTAAACTACAGGAATAAAGTTTTACATTTTAATTGGGAAAGTAAATTTACAAGTGCATGCCTCTTAACAGAAAATTTCCTTTTTCTGTGCTTTCATGTCATGTTTGTGCTTGAATTTATACAAACATAAAAAAAATTAGAACATGGAATGTATTTGTTAATTTCATCTAAATCCAAAGAAGTGAATTTATTCACTCCATATTCTGCGTGTAAAATTTATTACTACATGATTTATTTCAAATATAAAAACTAAAAATATTTGAAAGATTTTGTCATGTATTTTTCCAAGCAAAAGATTACGTAGGCTAGAAACTTAAATTAAAGATTTAGGATTTTATATCATACGTCTTTAAATTATTTCATAGAAATGTGCTACGCTTATGCCCCGTTTTATTGTGTAAACGTAAAACATAGAGCATAATCAGTTATTAATAGTTCAATGTTTTTTCGCACGCAAACTTTTATTTTGTTGCATAGCATATCCTTTAATAATATTTTGATAACTATGCTCTTTTTATGCATGTATTTATACAGGTGGCGGACGCAAATTAATTTGTTCATGCGTTTATTCTGTAAAATTTATACATATTGGAATAAAATCAGCGACATATATGACATGATTGTGTTTGATTTGATTGAGTAGTTTATATGAATGTATATATGCATATCAGAGGCAATCTCGAGTTCTTTTACCAGCTTTATTGAAAACAAAAGATGTGCCTTAATCCGCTGGGTTCTTCAGACTCGAACCATTTAAAAATATTTGTTCACATTACCAAAGTTCTTCACAATAATCACGCACTTTTATGTGCTGTACCATAGACTGCCACTAAGATAAATTGCATGTGTTTACATGTTGACATAAACCTATGAATACGCAAACATGACATTTTTATGAAAACATGCATAGTTGTATTTGTATTTGTACCTGAAAACTGCGTACATGCGATTTTATCCCACATTGTTAGATAGGTAAATGGATTAATTTTTTTCTAAGATATGATATGGCTACAAGAAAAAGTGAGACTGATTTCAAACATATAACTTTTGTGTTGACTTTATGCATTTTGTAAACGTGAACACATAAATACACATGCTTAATAGGGTCTTATAACATGTATTGTCCATTGCGTATGCTTCACTTTATGAAATGCCGGTAGACTATGTAAGTCAAAAGACTTACCTTGAAAACCTCTAAGGGGCTTTGTAAAATGCACATAATATGTATATATTTTACCCAACAAAAACAAATCACATGTACAGCTGTATGAGTTGTTTACATGCGGAGTATCTATAAGTTTGCCTTCATGGTTTGGTATGCATTATTTAACATTATCAGTACCTGAATAAGACATTTTTATTTAAAGAGGTTTGATTAAATTTATTTATCAGTACGTTTAGAAGCATTCAATTTTTCTTTCATTTTTGTCCGTTATTTTCCCCAATCTATTAGAACTTTAACGTGACTTGATCAGTAATGCAATTAAGTTTATGTGCAGCATTTGCGTTACATTTTTTATGAACGATCTGTAAATTTAAACCTACAAAGTAAACTAATAATAATTAATCGTTATAATGGCTAAAATAGTTAAAGATTTAGCTACAAAGCAGTGTATTGAAGAAATATGCACGGGTATAAAAGATGAGGAAAACTACAGCCAAATTAATCCACTTTTTGTGGAAGAGGTATTATCTTATAACTAATATTTTATAAAATTAATTTTGTAATAATTAATTATATAATTTATATAAACATTCATAATAAGTAGAAAATATTTGTCTTCCTTTAGATACTGGAAATCATCCTAAGTTATTTGAAGGAAACCAACCGGTCAAGTACTTTAAAGGAGTACCGACTTGTTTGTAAATTTTGGGAGCAAGAAATCATCAAAATGATCCGACGAGAGACTAAAATCAAACTTCACAGGATCTTGCAACCATATTCAAAAGGTTTCGGATGGATTGCTACGGAAGTAAGAAACAAGTTTGAATATAGAGTACCCTACCAAAAAGTGGTTCCTTTTGAAAATGTTGAAGTTATCTTAAAAAACTGGGTTAAAAAAGACAATTATGTAAATAAAAAGTTCGAATATTGGTTTAAAGTGATGGGTCATCAAGTCAAGTCACTAGTGTATTATTGCTCTTTGAAAAGAATGACTACACCATTTTGGAAAGAATTCTAAAGGAATGGTGTCCAAACCTTGAGCGATTATCATTGGGAGACATGGAAATGGAACAAGCTTGTTTAAAGGGACTAATTTTCACGAGCTTATTTGAAGATCCCGAAAAGGAAATAATTTGCAAGAAGTTGACAGAAGTTAATTTAATCATGAATCTAAAGGAATTTACTTGGCAGGAAGCCGCCAATGTCCCCAACATTCTAACCGACCCGGCAAACTTCAATCAATTCATTTACAATCATGGTTTACCTGACAACACTTACCAATTTCCAGAAATTTCCAATCATGTTGGCATAAAAGTGACTGTTCCAGAGGAAATTTACACAAACACCGAACTACCAGATTTGAGCCAAAGTGTTCCAGAAAACTTTTTCCCAGAATATTTGGATGGTGGAATATTGGGTCAACTTATGAAACACACCAATGTAAAAAAGTTGACAATTGAAGGGAACATTGGGTCAACCAATCGTAAACACCTGATTGCGTTCTTTCACTACCGTCAAAATAAATGGAGAACTTCCCTTACACATTTGGAAATAGATTTCAATGGTATACCTGGATGTTTTTCTAAACACTTGGTGATACTTGGTCAGGTGAAATTTCCAATTGTTACATTAAAACTAGCAACAGAAAAGTGGGTTTCTGAAACAAATAGTGCTGACTTGAGTAGATTTATGTCATTTTTTTCGGAAACTTTAAAACACTTAGATATAAATGTAGTTCAATTTTTGGAATATAATATGCTTATATTGCCGCTATTACCGAAGTTAAAAACATTTACAATCAATCGAATCCGTATTTGTAACCTGTCTGCTGCGAACATAGTGGAGAATGCGCCAAAACTTGAAAAGTGTTATCTAACAGAAATGGAATTTATGGGGTGCAAAACGCTTGATGAGTTTTTTAAGGATAATTCAACGCTTTCAAATGAGCACCTAAAGGATTTTAGATTGACTGGAAACAAAACCAACAATTTTTCTGGGGAACATGCGAGCAAGCTTTTGGATTGGTTTCCAAAAGTGAAACGGTTGGAATTGATTGGAATAAGGGACGAAAATATTGGCATGACGGATTTCTTGGAAAAGCTGAGCAATTCGGAGGTAACCCACTTTAAGATGGGTTGGTGTAGGAAATGGCTAAACAGCTTAGGGGCTTATATTACGGACGATACCGCACTTATTAAGGGAATAGGGAAACTTCAAAGTGAGTTTTTTTAAACTTAATATTTCAATGGCTTAGTTGTGAATTATGTCAGTAATTACCTTTATTATAATTATATTTTAAACAGATTTAGTGTCCTTGGAAATGAGTTGTGAGGCTAAAACTGCACCAATTTATGTTATGCCAATTGATTTCTGGTATGGATTTGGAAAGCTTTCTAATCTACGATATCTGAAGTTGGAAAATTGTGGGGTATAGTTTCATAACAAATTAGCTCATTTGATGCTTAAATATGAAATAATTAGGTATTGTTTTACTAATTTCAAACAGATTACCATGCACGACACACCTAACGTTATGAAGTCCATGGAGCATATTCCAGTGGTTCATCTCTGTCAAATGGATTAAATTAGCTGAAGTCAAGGTTGAAAAGGCCAAAAGCTGAAATGCTACTATTACTAATACTGCTTCTAATGTAGAATTAATGTATAGACAAAACAGTTTTTAAGATTGTGTGGATTTTTTATTGTGTATTTTATTTTCAGCTGTTTTACCTAAATTTTAATGGATTTCACAATAATAAAAAATCATATTCACGTAATTCAATTTTTTGTTAATGACATCACAAACGGTTACATTGCAACTGTTCAATTTGTGAAGAAATTAGTACAAAAGTTAATATTATGACTTTTGCTCAAATAATTAAACGATATTGTCAAGTAAAATGCTCTCTATAAATTATTGTTAAAAAGTAAAAAAGTAAAGTGAACTTTTTGGCACAAAAAATAATGTTTTTTACAACTTTATGCCATTATTTATGCAGTGAATTTTTTTACATTTAAAGTAAAAGAAAAGTACCCAACTTTGGTGTTGCTTTAAAAATGTTTTTATTAAATTACTAAAATTAAATTACAGGTAAAAAGTTTTACATTAAAATTGGGATTTGGGAAAAATGTCAATTTACAAGTGCATGCCTACTAACAGGAAATTTACTTTTTAAAGAAATTTTATGTTATGTATGTTATTGAATTTCGATTCTTAATCGATCAGTGTTTTTTGCACACAAACTTTTTTTGTTGCATATCATATCCTTCAATAATATATTTCATAATTTTGCTCGTTTTTATGTAGGTTTAAAGGTATCGAACTCAAACTTATTTGTTCATGTATTTATTCTGTAAAATGTATATACCTTGGAATAAAATCAGCCACAAATATGACATGATTGTGTTTGATTAGAGTATTTTATATGAATATATATGCATATCAGAACCAATCTCAAATTTTTGTCTGAACAGTATTATTGGCGCAAGAAATATGTGCCTTAAACCGCTGGGTTCTTCAGACTCAAACCATTAAAAAATATGTGAAGTTCACGTTATCAAATTTTCCACAGAGAAAAAATAACTGCTATGTTTTTTACCATAATCTGCCACTGTGATAAATTGCATATGTGTTTACATGTTGACATAAACCTACGTATCCGCAAACAAAACATTCTATGAAGAAAGGGTGCATAGTCGTACCTGAAAACTGTGTAGGGTAGATGTATAACACACACACCCACAGCGTGAGAAAGGTAAATGTATTAAATATTTTCTAAAATCTGATATGCTTATCAGGAAAAGTGAGACTGATTAAAAATATATCATAAATTTTGTGTACACCTTATGCATTTTGTAAACGTGAACACATGTGTAGGTATTTATGTAGGTTCTTATAACATGCAATTTCTATGGTGTATGCTTAAGTTTTTGAAATGCTGGTAGACAATGTAATTCAAAAGCCATACCATCAAAATTTCTGAACGGCTTTGTAAATGAACAACATGTGTGCATTATGCCGTATATTTCACCCGACAAAAATGAATCACATGTGAGTTGTATGAGTTGTTTACTTCCATGCGTAATACTTGTAAGTTTGTCTTGATGATATGCGTTGCTTTACATTATCAGTATCATCCGAAACATTTTTTTTCTTCTTTTTTATCCGTAATTTTCCCCAATCTATGGGAAATTTAACGTGAATTGATTAGTAATACAATTGAGTTTCTGTGCAGCTGTTC
Organism: Entomobrya nivalis; assembly: GCA_034695485.1. NCBI lineage: Eukaryota > Metazoa > Arthropoda > Collembola > Entomobryomorpha > Entomobryidae > Entomobrya > Entomobrya nivalis. Next base: position 4,683 of record JAQFZH010002586.1, on the reverse strand, counting down.
CGTTACAATTTTTGGTAAACGATCTGAAAATTTAAGAGTACAAAGTAAACTAATATTTGTCAACCAATAAAATGGCTAAACGAGTTAAAAGTTCAGCTAATAAGCAAAATGGTGAACAATGTAGCACGGATTTAAACAATGAGAGCAAATTGGAGCAACGAATAAATCCTCTTTTCATGGAAGTAGTAAGATCTTCACTCATATTTTATAAACTCAATTTTGTAAACATTACATGCAATGCAAAATATTTGTCTTTATTTTAGATACTGGAAAATATATTTAGCTTCTTGAAGGAAAATAATAAATCACTCAGTTTAGGAGAATACCGACTTGTCTGTAAATTCTGGGATCAGGAAGTAATCAAAATGATACGACGAGGGACTCATATCAACCTTCACAGAATCCTGACACCATATCCAGAAGGTTTTGGATGGACTGATGTGAAAGGTGGAAACAAGTTTCAATACATAGTGCCGTATCAACAAGTTCTCTCTTTTGAAAACGTTGAAGTCGCCATGGGTGTTCGATGGATTAAAAATAACAAATATATGGAGAAAAAGTTCGAAAAGTGGTTCAAAGTGATGGGTCATCAAATCAAGTCTCTTATATATTCTTGCTCTTTAAAAACATATCAAAAGAAATACTGCACCACTTTGGAAAGAATTTTGAAGGAATGGTGTCCAAACCTTGAGCGATTAACATTACAAAACAAGGAAAAGGGATGTTTACAGGGACTTATTTTCACAAGTTTATTTGAAGATCCCACAAGAGAAATAATTTGTAAGAAGTTGACAGAACTTAATGTCAGAGTGATTCTGGATGATTTTACTTGGCATAAAAATTCCGAAGTTCCCAACATTCTTTTTGATCCGAAGGATTTCACGCGTTTTATTTACAGGCATGGTTTACCTGGTGAATATTACGAATTTCCAGAAATTTCCAATCGTGCTGGTATAAAAGTTAGTATTCCAGAAGCAATTTACACAAACGTCGAACTACCAAATTTGAGCGAGTGTATTCCTGAAAACCTTTTCTCAGAATATGTGGATGGCGGAATATTGGTCAACTTATGAAACACACCAAAATAAAAAAGTTCACATTGGGAGGGAGAATAGCGTCAACTAATCGTAAACAACTAATGGCGTTCTTTCACTACCGCCAAAATAATTGGAGAACTTCCCTCAAACATTTGGAACTAGATTTTAATGGTATATTTGAAAGTTATACAAAAGACTTGGTGTTACTTGGCAAGGTGAAATTTCCAATTGTTACTTTAAAACTGGCAACAGAAAAATGCATTGGTGAAACAAATAGTGGCGACTTGACTAGATTTCTGTCATCGTTTTCGGAAACATTGAAACACTTAGATATAAATGTAATTCAATACAAGGAACCTAATATGCTTGTATTACCGCTACTACCGAAGCTAAAAACATTTACAATCAATCGAATCAATATTTGTAACCTGTCCGCAGGGAATATTGTTGAGAATGCGCCAAACCTTAAAAAGTGTTATCTTGCAGAAGATGAATTTTATGATGGCAAGTGTATTGACACGTTTTTTAAAGAGGATTTGGCGGTTTCAAATGAGCACCTGAAGGATTTTAGATTGACTGGAAACAATGTCAACTGTTTTTCTGGGGAACATGCAAGCAAGCTATTGGATTGGTTTCCAAAAGTGAATCGGTTGGAATTGATTGGAATAAGGGACGAACATATTGGGATGACGAATTTCTTGGAAAAGTTGAGCAATTCGGAGGTCACCCACTTTAAGATGGGTTGGTGTAGGAAAGAGATAACCAGCTTAAGCGGTAATATTGCTGACGATGCCGGACTTATTCTGGAAATAGGAAAACTTCAAAGTGAGATTATTAACTTTTTTCCCTTATTTTTACTAAATAATATTCCAACAGCTTGGTTGTAAATTAAGGCGGTTATGAACTTAATTATATTTTTTTTGAATTAGATTTAGCTTCCCTGGAAATGATTTATGAGCATAATACTGCACCACTTCATGTTGGGCCAATTGCTTTCCGGGACGGATTTGGAAAGCTTTCTAATCTACGATATCTGAAGTTGACCAATTTTGTGGTATGATGATTTGATAAAAAAACAGCACATTTGATGCTTATGTATTAATAAAAATACTTAATATGTTTTACTGTTTTTACACAGATTTACATACACGAGAAACGTAAGATTATGAAGTACATTGATCATATTCCATTGGTCCATTTTTGTCACGTGGATTCAATTAGCTGAACATTGAGAAGGTGAAAAGCTGAAATGATTGGTAATGGTACATACATAATGAATACGATTTATAAGTAATATTGCTGCCGTGCTTACTATCAAAAAAGGAAATGAAGATTTTTTTTGTTTTTGTACCCTTAATTGATTTGATGGTATTTACAGAATAATAAACTAAGGTAACTAATTCATTATGTAGAAGTAATGTATCCAAAAATCCCTTTTTAAGATTTGATCGCATCTCAATGAACAATTAAATATAAAATCAGATATCGTTAATGCAGTTGGCATTTTCGAGATTGTAATGGAATCACGATAAAGTTATTGAAAATGTGGAGTTTATTCCTTGAAATTTTACGTATCTTAATAATTTGTAGTATTTTGTTCAGACAGCTGTTTTACCTTTATGTTTATTGATTTTACAATAGTAATAAATAATATTCACCCAACCGAAGTTTTTAGTTCAGACATCAAGATATGCTACATTGCAACTGTTCAATTTGTGAAGAAATTAGTACAAAAGTAAACATTATGACTTTTGCTCAAATAAATAAATGATTTTATCAAGTAAAATGCTCACCATAATTTATTGTTAAAAAGTAAAAAAATATTATATGGTTCGGTAAATTGAACTACTTTTGCACAAAAAAAGGTTTTTTATATAACTTTATGCCATTACTAACGCAGTGAAATTTTTTACATGTAAAGTAAAAGAAAAGTACCCAACTTTGTTGTTGCTTTAAAAATGTTTCTATTATATTACTTAAATTAAATTACAGGTATAAAGTTTTACTTTGAAATTGGGAATGCCAATTTACAAGTGCTTGCCTACTAACAGGAAATTTACTTTTTAAAGTGCTTTTATGTCATGTATGTGATTTATATTATAGGAGCATAAAAAATTGAAACATGGACTATATTTGTTAATTTTACCCAAATATAAAGATGTGCATTTATGCAACTTAAATATCTGCGTGTAAAAGTTAGTACTACATGACTTATGTCTAATATAAAAACTAGAAGTATTTTAAGGATTTTTTGTCATGTATTTTTTGAAGCAAAAAATTACGTGACTTAGAAGAGTAAATGATAAATTCAGGGTTTTATGTCATACACTTTCAAATTATTTCAAATATACGTGCTACGCCTAAGCCACATTTTACTGTGTAAACGTAAAATATATAATATAAACGGTAATAAATGGTTCAGCGTTTTTTTTCACGCAAACTTTTAACTTGTTGCATAACACATCATCCAATAATATATTTCATAGCTTTCGATTTTTATGTACGAATTCAGATATCAAACTCAAAAAAAATTGTTGATGTATTTATTGTATAAAATGTAGAGCTCTTGGAATAAAATCAGCGACACCTTAGACATGATTGTGTTTTCGATTTGAGTAATTTTTTTAACAGTTTTATTGACGAAAAATATGTGTCTTAAACCTCTGGGTTCTTCAGAATCAAACAATTTAAAGATATTTCAGGAGGTTCATAGTACCAAAGTTTCCCACAATGATCAAATAGATTTTATTTGTGTTACCATAGTCTGCCACTGTGAGAAATTACATATATGTTTACATGTTGGCATAAACCTACGTATCCTCAAACATGATATTCTATGAAGAAAGCATGCTTAGTCGTATTTGTCTTGAGTACCTGAAAACTGCGTACATGCAATTTTAATCCAAAACGATAGATAGGTAAATGTATTAAATATTTTCTTAAATCAGATAAGTTCATAAGGAAAAGTGAGACTCATTTCAAAGATATCAGATTTTTGTGTGTACCTTATGCATTTTGTAAACGTGAACGCATAAGTACACATGGGTAGGTATGTAGGTTCTTACAACATACATTTTCCATTGTTCATTCTTAAGTTTTTGAAATGCAGGTAGACTATGTACTCAAAAGCCATGCCTTGAAAATTTCTGAACGGCTTTGTAAATGAACAACATGTGCATTATACCGTATATTTCACCCGACAAAAATAAATCACATGTACAGCTGTATGAGTTGTTTACTTACATGCGTATTACCTGTAAGTTTGTCTTCATGCTATACATTGCTTTATATTATCAGTATCTCCGAACCATTCAATGTTTATTTCATTGTTGTTCGTTATTTTCCCCAATTTGTTAAAACTTTAACGTGAAGTGATCAGTAAAAAAGTTTAAGAAGCATTTGAGCGATTGCGTTTCATTTTTTATGAATGATCTGTAAATTTAAAAGTACAAAGTAAACTAATATTTGCCCCTTAAGGGGGCAACTGCTTTGGTGTATTGGGATTAGTTGTATGCAGGAGGAAGAAATATTTGCACATGCATACTGCTTCACACTAATTCTGATTTTGCTTTTTTGATTCGCGATTTTATAAATATTTTAACATTGAACGGTAAAATATTTTCTGACGATCGAATTCGTGGTACCC
>JAQFZH010002585.1:0-16094 GCA_034695485.1 Entomobrya nivalis | reverse complement strand
CGGTAGGTCTCAAATAACACATTTGTCCTTGGGATGCAGTATTTTTCAAACAACGCCAAGACTTTTCCCACTTTGTGTTTATCACTATCCGCTTCCCATTCGAAAGTTTGGTAGACTTCCAATGCTTCATCACCAATCACTGATGACAACACTGCTACTTGCTGCTTCTCCGGTTCTTGATCGAACGCCGATGCCACTACGTACAAGTCCCATTGAGTTTTGAACTTCCTCCAGTTCTCTGAAATGTTTCCAGTATGGAGCGACAGTCTCCTGGGCACTGGTATGCTTGATGTAGCCATCGTCTTCAAATTTCTGATATCCGGTTGCAGTCCACTTTACCTCCTGGCACCATGTAATAATATGATGGGTAGTTCCTATCTTATTCGGGATTCCAAGTAATGATGGAGCGTAAACCTGGTACAGCGGTGAAATCAGTATGGGTTAGAACGACAGGGTATTAGTTTTTTTTAATTCTTTATTTAACTAACACATATGAATGAGTACAATTAACATTTAATTACAAGTACATTGTACAGCTCAGACTTGACTCTGACTGTCTCACTCAGACTCACACAACTTGCTGAGAGATGTACACGCAATGCTACTACATTCTAAAAGACCATGCTTTATTTCATAATTGGCTCCACTGAGCAGCATGGATAAATTCTATGATCTACTATCATGACAGAAGCTTTCTAATAATCGAAGTATCAATTATGTTCTGAATGGTAAATAAACAAAAAGATATTTTGAAACAATTTTCGATATCGATTTGTGATTATTGTGACTATGACTTCTGTTTGATAAAACACGAGCAAAAAATAAATCCTACTGTAACAAAACGTTTCTTGAAATTGTAACATTGTAGTTAGTAGGACCCATTTATTTATATGTAACATGCTTTCTCACACCTTGTGAGTTCCGACTTCACGGCGTATCTAAAAGGCTTCTAGTCAAAATTTAAAATTCGAACCATGAGAAAAATCCAGTGATGCATAATTTTTGTGGTGAAAGTCTGTTGAGAGTAAGGACAAAAATACAGGATATGCCAAGTTTACAACTGGGTAATTTTGTTCGAAACAGTTCATTTCGCAATCAAAAGTAGACGTAACCATTCATCGTTATGCTTGGGAATCTTTCGAGTTTTTCCTTTGATCTTTTGAATTAGCCGGTCAGTTTATTTTATATAGGTTGAATAACAGAACCAGAGCATTTGTTACCCTATATATTGTTACTGTTGTTAGAAAAATGTTTTGAAAATTTCACTCATCGTGACAGTTTTTGTGTTGGACCATCAGAAGAGTACTCAAATTCAAGTACTTGTTGACTTTAATATATATCAAACTTTAATATCTAGTCAAACCGGCTAGCAGACCAAAGTCTGTATGAGGTCCAATTAAGCGACTGTATATGGTACATTTTGAGTTGTAAAGGATTAAATTTCACTTCATTTCGTTTTCCAAGACTTGCCTCATGGTTTGATGGCGCTGCAATAATTGATGCATAAACTTGACCAAATGAAGTATTGATCTCTTATATTTCCTAGAGAATGTTGATTTTTTTTCATACCACATTGTTATTTCAACTGGCCATTATTTTTTGGATTTCCACTAATGAGTTATTCAATTTGAGCTTGCGACGCACATTTTGAGAAGCATATGGCAAATATATTGAAATAATGACGACAAGACAAAGCGTTGTATTCATGGTAAAGCTTTTTGGGCATTATCCTCACCCACGATTCGTTTCCTAAATGAAGGATACAAGGTATAACTTGCAAAATAAATCTGAAACACCATCTTTACACAGCTTCTGTTATTTCTGGTTACTTACTTTCAAAAAGTAGTCAAATGGATCATTTTTAGGTATACCAAATGACAACGTAATATTTTCGAAAATTCAGTATTGAAAATATGTCTATATGTTCTGATTTCCTACCGCGAAGATTTGAAGCTAAGGAAAAGAAATAGCACCAATTAGAACAGTGAAAGCAAAAACAACTTTCCCTGTTATTCATTAAATTGCCACATAAAGTATTTAAAGTCTAATGACGAATTAAAGGTATTGTTTACAGCAAACATAACTGCTACATCGTATATTTTCACAAAATGGAAGAGAGTAACTTATTAAAAACTTAATTCGCTTCCTTCGCAACGTGTTTATCTGCACTTTCACCAAACAATTTATTAAAGTCGTTGGTTTTGCAGGATAAAGAACCAAATAACGAGAAGAATGTAAGTTCTGATATGCAACTACCGATTGCGGCGATGTGATGTGATGTATATGAACGTATATGTACATACGTTTAAGTATGCTTTTGTACGTTCACGTATGTATGTATGTCAGAATCGACAAAAAAATTGCCATTTAAAATGCATGTGACATTGTGACCCCCATATCTCGGGCCCCAGGGGGTATGGGGGTCGGAAATACATTCCATTGTGATCAGCTGTCGATCCTGTATCAGAATCGACCATAAAAAATTGCCATTGAAAATGCATGTGACCCCCATATCTCAGGCCAGGTTTGACCCCCGGGTCTGAAATTCAATTCTATAGATGGTCTTGACCTAAGGTGTCTGTGTGCCAAATTTGGTGTCAATCGGTAAAATGGTTTCTGAGAAATCGTGTATACAGACAGACACACACAAACAGACAGAATATCGATCTCATTAACTACCTAGCTACGCTAATCGGTAGTTAATAAGTCTTACAAATATGATTTAGTAATATCTCACCAATTTTAGTTCAATAAAAAAATCCAGGGCAAACAAAATATACGCACCTTAAATAATTCAACCTGCACGCAAACAGAAAGCGGTGAAAGTAGTGAAGCAAAAACAATTATCGCTGAAATGGAGAACAAAAATTAGTAGAATGGACAAAAGGGAATATGAATCATATTACATGATATATGTCAACAACAGAACAGAGAATTTTTCAGTACTCTTTTCTGTTTAATTCACTTAGTAAATTGATCCGTTGAATTGTGTAAGCTTTGCTTGAAATTTATGCCAAACCAAAATGCTCAGAACTCAAATTATAAGGATCTGTAGACGTATATTATGTGACATTTATTCCGTGTCTCATGAATAGTGCCATTACTTTCAGCTAGAGTTCTACGATCTCTTTGCAATGGTTCAGGTCTAAATTGATGTGTTCTCAGTTGACGATTATTATCGAGAACATACATGGGGGAATTCAAAAGCAATGAGCCGACAGAACATTCAAATATCTCAGCAGTATGTTTATGAATTGATCAGAACTCGATATGCTAAGATAGCTAAACGTACCCAAGCATTGCCATGTAGCTGCTTCTGTGCTTTAGTTAGAGCTCAGAAACCCAAAAAGATGGATTTTTATAGACAAATGCGCAAATCTGATTTTAATGAAAATCAAGCACCTAGTCGTTAAGATTTTACCCAAGTTCACTACCATGTAGTGGCCATAATTGAAATTCCTACTCAGTGCGACTATTTTAAACCATGTTGCATTTAAGCCTTAATTGAAAAAGTAATGTCAAATTAAAATTAAGGCTTTCAAAATTCCCAAGAATCCGGTGTTTTAAGTAAAACGTTTGGGCTACGTATATCCCTCGTTTAAGCAGCTGGAGAAAAATCCTTTAGCACGTTTTTAAGTTAGATGCTTAGCGATCTTAAAGTACCAAGTTCGGATCTATCCATCAATATACTGCTGAGATATCCGAATGTTCCGTCGGATTACTTCGTCTCATTACTTTTGGATTCCCCTATGTATGTTGAGTTACCCCCAACCCGTACAAAACTGAGACGAAAGGTGCACTGCAATAGATGTACTCATTGCGTTAAATTGTATATTACCTGATGTATTTGCAATGCAAAATTTATTGTAAAATGTATCGTGTATATCATACATCGCATTGTGTATATAATTGCAGTGCAGCTTTTCTCATTTTTGTATGGGATGGGGGACATCCTACATGTATACTCGTCACTAAACATCACATGTGACCACATCATCTTAGACACGAATCATTGCAAAAGAGAAAGCAGAACTCGAACCGAAAGGTAATTGACGGAAAGCACACTTGCAATTAAATTATGAAACGTATCTAGACAGAAATGAAATAACTTATATGAATTCTGATAAGAAGAGTACTAACGTTGATAGTGTGTTTGTTGATAGTGCCTAATTTTTTGTCATTTTCTCGTTTCATTATATCAAAAAGGTTCAGTTTCTTTGAATATTGACACAAAACTGTTTATTAGCTTTATATACAAATAGAACAACCTATTGCTGTTTTGCTGCATAACATCATGCAAATTTTGTGTAACAAGACCCATTCACCATCTTACAGAATTTCATGGGAACATTTATCATCATGTTTTGCTACTGCTTCTGTGGAAATAATAACAGCGTACATTTCGAACTTAAATAGTTTCCCGAACTTCTTGATCATCGAAGGGATAATTTATATATTAAACAAAGCCGGTAAACCAGTTGGAAAAGGTTTAGGATTGGTGGCTGACTTCGCCGGCAATTGTAATTAAAGTTGTGATATTTAGAAATACAATTGTACAATTCTTGCGTCGTATGATCAAGAAGTAAAACATACTTCTTTAACGAGGCCATACGTCAAAAACTATTTAGTGTTGGAACTTGGTCTTCTGACAAAGTTTGATCACAATACTTGATTCTATCGATTGGTGCAATATAAATGTTTGCCCGTTTACAAAGCATATAGCCGTTAATACATAGTTAATCCGGTAAAGGTGCATCAATAGGGTTTCTCTTTGGCATTATATGTATCTGTATACTAGTTTTCATGTAAATACGTTGAGCCGTTTGGACGCTAGAGCGCTCACGGACGGACAGACGAACGGACATACATACTTTTTTCTCACTTCTCATTGATTATAGAAAGTTTTATCTTAAAACTTAATAACTAATAAGCCTTATGCTGTAGACTCAATTAGGACGTCAAGTCATAACCGTAAAATGTAATAAAGTATTTATTAAGTTTAGGTAATCAACTGTCGTTTTCTGTTGTGTCTTTATTTTATTGTCCACAGAAGTTTCAAATAAGCGAAAGTGAAAATAGAGTACTTAGACCATCATGCTTTCTTTAATTTTCCTTACAAATAAGATGGGAAGAATTTCGTTCCTGAAAAACTAATCGATAAAAACTTTTGATGCCTATAAAATAAACTCTATAAAATAAAATTACTCCCTGTGTGTGAGGAAAGCAATAAAAATTCCAGCCATCCAAACGTACCTCTACCCATTCTTTGGCAAAAACTAATATCGTGACAACCGTGCGCTGGGAATTTACACATTTTTTTACCAAAGACATATGTGACAAAATAGATAGATGACCAAATTTCAATATAACACAAAAGACAATATGACACAAAACTTTATCACGTAATATCAAAAAGGAATAATTCATAACAGGTAGAAATAACCACCAAATAATTATGTCTTTTTTGTAAATTGATACAATTTTTGCAAGCCTTTTATCCAACTATATATTTTAATTGTACCAAGGCTTGCTTGAAATTTATTTCCTCTTCCAGGTACCTTTGCTCTCTCTCTGCAGTATTTCTACTTAAGTCAAAACAGTGAGATGTGTAATACATATTAACTCCAATGTTCAAACCTGGCAAGTAGGCATCTTTTGGCGAGGTTTCAACTTTAAGCATTGATTTAATTCAGTAGTAAATGTCAATATCCGTCGTCCGTACGTCAATATTTTTTTTAGAAAAATCGTGTAAGAAAAACGTTTTTGTTATCTCATCCTACCTTGGCAGTTGTTTGATATCGATTACATGACACTGAATCTCGCAAAGTTGAACTACTTTTGAGTTTTTATTTTCTCAAGGTTTGGTGCATGAGAGTCGGGTTCAGGCTTGGTCACTTTGTAGCTTTCAATCTCGCACTTTTTCTCTTTAATTCGAATGTAGAAGCCATAGTATCCGTATTTGATTTGAAGTGTAACAAAAAATAATGTATAATTCCGACAGTTTATTTGTCAAGTATATAATACAAGTCTTCATTAAAAAATTTACAAAACTTGCTCATTCTTTCAATAAGAATTCGGCCGTGAATTGTCAAATTCCCATTTGGACATAATTAAAAAATTTGTCATTTATCCACCTTATGTGATATTTTGGGCCATTTTTGCATTATTTTATCATCTTTCATGTAAAATCGCCTATAACCGTTTACATTATATGCAACATGTTTTAAGGCTTAGTTTTAGTATGTATTCCTTATTATTTATAGTAGCTACAGTGGCCCTAGTTTCCATAAGCCTTTTCAGTTTCATGAACTCCAATTGCTAACTTCAATACCAGTGTAGTACTATATATGCCGGTTTGTAGCCAAAGTATGCACGTAGATTTGGTGGCTTTGTTATACTTGGTTTTTCTAAATTTTTATGATCGAAAAATTTAAGCCGAATGGATTGCACTTATTCATAAAACTTGTAAAGTAATTTAGATTAACGCATTTCTATGCACAAAATAAATAATTATTTTATAGTAGCTCATCGAGAAACTATTCAACAACTACATACAAATTTCATATATTTTGTATATTCATCGTTCTCAACTACATAACCCCTTATAAATCATTTTACTCGGATGACAATTTAAATCCTCAAATATGTTGTTGTGAGCAACTGTTTTGTTAGAAAGAATAGGAAAACTAGTCTAGGAAAACGAAATTCACTTCATATCAGTTTTAATTTCCGTATTCATTTTCTTTGAGGTTTCTCATTGAAAACAAGAAGAAAATAGAAAACTATACATCGTTCTCCTCCTTCTTATTTTTTGAACAGCTTGTCAATATATTTAGTTTGTTTTCAAAAAAGGCTAGAAAGACAAATACTCAGAATAGCTCGAAGGTACACAGGCAATTTGAAAGAGAAATAAAAGTTTTTCTTTTGTACTTGCAAATTTCCGGTGGGATCCAGGACAATCATTTGCGCTACTTAAAATGTTTATTGTGTAAGAAGCGGTGTTCTAGTTTGGTGTCGTTTACACGTAAAGGACGCGTGTTTTATTTTTGTCTTTATTTCAATAAAAATGCCCATTTCATGATTATAATTGTAATGGGACTTTTTCTCGCCTACCAAAGAAAATATGGAGCATTAATTTAACTAATATTAATAATATATTGACGTATCACAATGGCAATACGAAAAATGTTATCATATATTGCTGTATAGTATTGATGAATTCTTATTTAGCATGTTAGTGCATATTCTAACTGAAATCCATCAACAAGGATATGAAAGCAAAAGCTTATTTCAAAAAAACTGAAGGTTCTGTAAATGCACTGGTTAATTTTTTCAGGACGTTTTCCTTAAATATAAATAATTTATTTATTGATTTTACTGGGGACATATTTAATTAGTTGGATGTTTAATTAGTTAAATGGATAGTTATTTTACCTTTACTGTATTTATAATAAAACTTTATCACAGATATCAATACCCTGCAGAAGAGTCAATTAGTCAACACATTTTATAAGTCGGTTATAATTCCTGGTGTAATCTTTTCAGCATTTGCTCTATAAAATATACTTTCCAGGTTATCACTTATTAATACTGCTGCAGCTGGTATGGTAGTAGATATGATCTGTACTGTAGTTCTTGCAATCGTTCCCGTACGTTCATAAAATCTTCCAATAAGTAGATTTGACGAGGGATGAGAATTTCTGTGTCCAGTTTGATGATGACGATGATAATCACTTCTGCTATTTGTTCTACTTCTTGCAAGACTTCTTCCTGTATATGCAGTTGTGGTAAAACTAGGTGTTCTTATAGAACCTACGTTCTGTTCAACTAATTTTAATGGAATCCACGCAGGTAAAATAGATTTAAACATTCGTCTAAACTTTTTATTGAGAAATGCATAGAGGATGGGATTGACGCAACTGTTCCAACTTCCAAGCCACTGTGCGATAGGCATCAAAATTCCTAGAACGTTGTATTCGGACTTACTCATATTTTTAGAGAATTTAATGATCATCACGAGAACATAAAGAGGCAACCAGCTCAAAAGAAAGGTGAAAGTAACGACGCCTAACATTCGAAGCACAACGAGTCTGGTATGTCGATGCATTTTTATAATGGGTGCGGAAGATGCAGAATTTTGTGGAACATGACGATGCATCACATGACAATAAATTATCCAATTCGAGACGAAAATTAGCAACAGGGGAATAGCGTAGAAACTGGTAAGGTTAACGACAAGAAAGTATATAAGTCCATATTTTTCATCTTTCCATGCTTCTACACAATAAGAAAATCCATCGTATTCAGAGACTTTAATCTCAAATATCAGCGGCCATGGAATGGTTAATGATATAGCCCCAACCCAAATCAAGAATACAACTCTAATGCAAATCCTTTGAGAAAAGCCTTGAGGTCGCTCATAATTTCGGTAAACTGCCTGGCATCTGCAAAAAGAAAGAATGCACGAAACACGAAGTTTTACACATTGGACTACCTTTGACAATAAAACATTAAGTGAATGGATCATTAAACACTCAAGTAGAAAATTAGGCTCGTTTACCTATCAAGTGAGATTGCAGCTAAACTGTATGCAGAAGCACATACCGAGACACCCTGCACATATGCCACAGCTTTGCACATAAACGAACCCAGGATCCAAGCTAAAAAAAATGAAACCAAACCATAATCATAAAAAAGTTAGTAGATCATTGAATTTATTCACCATGCCTGATCCTTGGGCATTTGCTAGAATAAAAATATAAAGGAAAAATAATTTTATCACGTACGAGCAAATATATTAGCCAAGAGTGTTGAGGGTACACAAAAAACAATGACGAATAGGTCAGCTACTGCCAAATTCATGATGAACATGTTTGTCACAGTTCTCATTTGAGGACGCAGTAAAACCACCAAAATTACCATTAGGTTTCCAATTACCCCTGCCACAAGAACTAATAAGTAGGCTATGATCAGAGTGATTGTCCATCCCCAGCCATGTCTCATGTATCTTTCGTCGAAAACGTTCCACGAGTTTTCATATAAAAGGCTAGCATCATGAGATGTTTCGTTAGGATTTTTCACTTCACTTGCACTGTTGTTGATGGTTTCTTCGATTCCCAAGGAACCTTTTGAGATCGAAGTAAATAAGCTAACAATGTTTGTCCATTTGTTCATGTTGATGAGTCAAACGAATTGGTTGCCTTAGTTTCAATAGAAAAGTCACCAAAATTCAGCAATAAGTACAGATATCTATCTAAGCTGGTGCTAATGAAAATCAAACTTTCACTGCCATCAAAATGGGAAATATTGTGTAAAGACTTGATTTCGACTTCGAAAGTAAGCGACGAATGTAACGACATGCCTTTTTTTAAAGTAGGAAAGAAATACTTTCACAATGACATCTCAGACTTTTATTTAGATTAAACTCACAGTCTCTCAAGTTACCCTGCTGTATTGTTTTTGAAGAAGTTCAAGCACTGGGAGAAAGCATATATCAAAAGTAACTTTGATTTGAAAATTGTTTCGATGTCCACTGATATAATGGTGTATAATTTAGAAAAACTGATTAAAGCTCGTTTACTGAAAAAAAACAATATTGCTAGATCCATCGATGGAAAAACCAACTTATGAGCACAGTACTTTCTACTCTTCAAATTTATAAGTCTAGATATACTTGGTTCACTATTGTGGAGAAAGTACGTCCAACTGAAAGAAAAGTCTTTGGTCGACTGACTGAAAAACGAAAGTTTAACATTAAAAGATCCAAACCCTGTAACGGAGATCAGCATCTGGCATCAACAGCTTGCAAACATTCTTCCTTTTCTGACGCACAAGTTTGTCTAGCTCATCATATCACTAGTGAAAGTTACCGATCTAAGCACAACGGCATTATGCTTCCAAACTTTTAAAATGTATTCCAGGTATGGAACTGCGGACTTTTAGTTGGAGTTGGAGAGCCGTCCAGTTTAATAAGTATTGTCGTTGTGATAATGACGAAAACTTATTAGTTGATTTGATTTTATCTGTCGGCTAACGAAGAATTACTTTGTAATGAAATGTCTTCTATCGTTCATTTTTAGTATAATTTCAAATGTTGGTTCATTTAGTTTTTCTGTTTTGAAAATAATTTACTGAAAATTCACAAAGAAACCAAATTTAATAGAATATTTTTAATTGCTCAATGTTCGAAACCTTGACTATTTATTCGAGTAAATTAATTATTCTATCTATTAATACTTTTAAAATGAAACCGTCAAAAGCCTTTTATAACATTGACTTCGCAACTTATTGCTACCCATTTTGTAGCAAACCGTTAGCCTCATTATTTTATTGTACTTTACTTAAATTATTTGAGGTTTATAAATGTTTCAGTATGGTTGCGATATTGTTTACGTATAAATTTACAGTTACATTTCGAATTACATGAAATTTTAACATGATTTGGGGTTATAATTACTTCGAGAAAATTACGCTCAGCAAATTGCTAATTAGCAGACAACTACTTCTCTAAGTTATATATGCCAAATTAAAATTAAATATTCAGCTGGCGAAGGTCATCTCTCTCCATACAAAAATGTAATAATTGCTGTAACCATAGATTTTTCGGTGTTCAAGTATGATCTTCGTAAAGGTATAGAATACTAGTTACATTTGAACTATGCTTTTAACTTCACAGGTGTTCTGATTACTATTACATTGCAAAGTAATATAAAACCATGCTGCTTAGATAAACAGACAAGGAAAGTTTTGGGAAAGTGTTTACCAAGTTTGTAAACATGATGAAGTTTTCTGGAAAATGGTTATATATAACTTATATACAGACTAAGATCCTGAAAGATTTATAGATCTGAATATGGTATTAAAACGAAGTAATTTATATTGGATTATAAAATTCTTTGTATTACGAGTAGCATAACATTCAATTGGTACTAGAAACGGAAGAAATTTGATCCGTAATGTTAGGAAAGCAATTTATTGTAATATGCATTGCATATATTTTGTGATAACTTTATTCTTTATCAGGTATAGCAAACATAATAATATAATAATACTGTCGCAAATTTACTCTTCTTTGGGTCTAAAATAATATTACAAAACCAGCTTTGTTACAAAACTCTATTTACGACTACGCACTAAACAGAGCAAAGCTTCATTTTGTGTGGTAAAGCTACCATTCACATCCTCTCAGCGTCGTTATATTTCAAAGCACTAAAAACCACCACAGAAATTTGAAGTACATCTCAGTGACCACATACAATCAAGGAACATGACTGCTCCTTCTGAGATAGGGTTTTAACAGAACGGTCTATGTTTCATTACTCATTTTCTAATTAAATTTAATAGATGTACGTGCACTATTATACATAATATTCGAATGTTTGTAAATTCATGAATAAACCATTTTTTAAACCCATTAATTTATCTATCTGGTAGTTAAAAGTTAACTTTTTAATAATTAACATGAGAATGTTCCTTTCTAAATTAAATTTAGGAAAAACGACAAATAGCCAGACAACATTATGCATTAATTAACCTAAAGAAGATTTTGCATAATAGTAACCTTTCTTTGCTATAAATAATCATACAATGTGATTTTGGCCTCACAACCTGTTATCCGATGATCACACAAAAATCCATGATACTTATTTGAGTTCTCATAGCAAAATGGACCACGATTTGAAATTTTCCACGATATAAGTATGGAAGCTAGTAGTTTCAAGCTTTATAATAGAAAGCATGGAATTCAGTTTTACGTGAAGTGTTGTTTTTATTTATGTAAAGTGTCGTTGTTCCTAGAAATTCCGGTCTTATGTCGTTAATGCCTACTTGTCTCCGGTCAAATGACGGTACTCCATGTCAACAATCTCAAGTGGTGGCTGGTCTTCAACTGTTTAACTTGAATAGGTGACAGAAAAAGAAGAAATGCCAAGACTACCAAATTTCATTTCGGTCACTTTCGATTTCAAGCAATGCTACTAGAATACGAATAAATGCTTATTTATTAAGGTTGAGCTTTCATCAGCAGAGCTTGAGATTGAACTTTTTTGTCAACCAATCCAATAAAAACAGCCTTTACCGGTTTTTCTGGTGTGAAATTGATCATTTGCCTAACCAGATGAGACCAATCAGGAATAATGCAAGATCGCAGTTTAAGCGTATTGATGTATGTTTATTCAATGCTAGCTTCTGGGTTAGTGCAAATTGCTTTTCTTGCACTTTAGGTATTTGCTTTGATTTGTCCTTATTCAAAAATGTATACAAACAGTAAAATCACTTTCTCATGTTTGAAACTAGTAAATAATACTTGTTTGTTTTAAGTAAAAATATAAAGTATAATATACATATGACACATACATGGGGCTAGAAACTATTAAATACTAATACTTCACACAAAACACCATGTACTAGTAGTCGTCCCCGTAAAGAATTTTTTATGAGCAGAGGTACGGACCACGAGATACGGAAACCAATTTAAAAGCCATTTTTAAAATTACAAAATACTACAGAAATATGAGTGTTCAAGGATGCTGCCAGGTGGGCGATAACAAATTAGTTTCTAGCTTTCAAGCGTTGACTTCTTTTGTCTGTTACATGAATCACGCTCGCTTTTTAGTATATTTTAATTTCAGTCATAACTCAGGATTGTTTCTGATGACGCATTACAAGAAAGCATGGTTTGGAAGTAATTTTTATCGTAGCACACATGACTTCAGTAGAACTATTCTTCTCGAATGGCTAGGAGCATATGGAGAAGTGCTATAAACCATTCGTTTTTTTTGCATATATCCGCATCACTTGACTGCCTGCCTATTAAACTAGTATTATGCCCCAATTTTGTTCTATTTTTTTTTTAAATCGCAGCAACATACACAGGTTTAGAAAAACCGTTTTACTCCAGCAAATAGTAATGATACATGTATTTCGAGTTGGATTTCATGTATTCTGAACGTATTTTGACATGCCATTTCATGTAAGAATACGGTCAGATTCATCTACGTCTTTTCGTCATGTCTTGACATGATTTGTTGTAAACTTAATCATGTGTTTTAACGTGGACTACTTTTGAATTTGGCTGGGACAAAATGGGGAAGCGTAGAACAAGTAGTACTTCAGTTTGATGCATTCCACTGAAACATCTTAAACTGAATCTCTAATAGTATATTTATTTCATTTTAAGTGTTGACGTCGGGGGCTCTCACTCAGAAGTAACAAGAAAAAATTTCCCGGTGAGTTTCTTCTATATTTCGTAGCTTAGTAGATCAGCGGCCCTTTTATGGTAATACAATAGGCACATTGAAAAGACAACACAACACGAGCTCATTTCGTCTGGCTGTAATACCAAAATTGTAATACTTCAACACATTTTTATGTTGGAAAATGAGTGCAAAGCCGACTTTTACGATTTTTTTGTAAACTCAAGTCACAGCTTTGGTGTCTGACAACAGGTATTTGCTTTCTCCTCCAGCCAGATCTTTCACATACCCAAACTTAGATTTATACCAAACATATACATATCATCATTCTGGAGATGCCGAAACATATTTAGGCGTACAGTGTGCAGTATTTGTACTAGTTATTATATTCTTTCAAGATAATAACGCTGGGAAAACTGTTGCTAGAAAACAGTGTAGTTGCAGCCATTTCATTTCAACATGCATCGACAAGAATGAAACTTAATATCAACTGAAATCTTTTAAAGAGGTTCAGCTTTTCAGCAATAAAATACACTTCTCAGATAAAATCCTAAACGCAGAAACATTATACGAGACTCACCACCAAAAGCTATGTGTTTAAAAAAATGCGTGAAGTTCAAAACGATATCTGACGACATGAGAGAAAAACAGAATTTTTACATCCTTTCCAATGCCAAGCATCAGTATTTTGCCTAAAGTAAAACAAGAACAAGCAAGAGTACCTGGAGAAACTAACTATATTTATCTAGAAATTTTGTAACCGTAATATTGTATCTTTTTAAAACGTAGTATGATAACTTCATAATAAATTAAATTATTTCTAAATAAAATTTCTTCTTCATTTCAGAGCAGTTTATTTTCTTTATTTTTTACCGTTACCATGTTACCGGTTCTCATAACACTATGCAAGTTTTGCCTGTTAAAATTCCCAAACTTGCTCTAACAGAGTTTATCCAAATTTCATAACCATACATGTAATGTACTTCCACTTTCTCTTTTTTTAAGTTCACATTATGATAGCAAATCAAAAACAGCGTATATACTCAAGCAAAATAGCGTCACACGCTATATACAAGGGCAATTTTAACAATCTTCTTAAAGTCAGTTGAAAAGCCAAAAAGATTTCCGAATATGAAAAGGCTGCCTTTTTAGTAAAATCGTGTACGACTTATTGATGGTGTTATGAATTTTATAGTGTGAATGCAAGAACAAAATCTGTTGCTAATATTAATGCCCAAGTTTTGTACTATTTATAAATCTGGAACAGTTCATGGTTTGTGTTATAAAGTTTCTTTTTTAACGAGAGCCTGGGTTTTAGCATGTTTCTAGTATATACGTTTGATCTTCTAGTTGTTTTCGAGAACTTTGATGGGCGTCGATTATGAATTAGGTTAAATGTGTCCCAGAACACTGTTAATTATGTTAATGCACTGCTACAGGTCCCACAGACCCATCAAATAAATACTTTCACAACATTTAATTACTAATTAAATTCCATTGAATATGAAACGAAGTTGTCAAAAAACAACGTAGGTTATAAAGTTCAATTAAAATCATTCCTTGTTATGCAAAATCTTTTTCAAATTATCAACGTTAGCTTTTCTTAGCAGCGTACCTGTAACTTACATCATGCTTTGATAGAATTATAATGATTGAATTAAAAGTTTGACAAGATGTACCGTACCTGTTATATTTTTTTATGTAAAATTGCTAATCTGTTTTTGCAATGCTGCAAAATGGTTTCGATTGGCTAATTTGTATGCTAAAGTCTTATTAACAAGCTACTCCGTTTGTATCAGTCTCTTATTGATAATTAATAAATTGATTAAACGATTCATGCACCCGCAAGTTATTAAATTAGAACGAATTTGATTGATGAAAAAGTTAGATTGATAGCATTTAAAAATATGCATGGCGAAATGGAATTTGAAACTATTTGCGTAAAAAGTTAAAAAAAAGTTTTGGAAATATTACAATCATACCGAAAGAAACACCGAAGTAGATGCTTATGAATGACGACCCTTTTAAGAAATAAGTAGGACTTGAGCTTTACTTGTTTGTATAATATCAGTAAAAATATATCCATCACGTTCGATATTTTTATAACTCGTTTTCTGGAACTTTTGTACGTGTTTATTTTAGATACTCTTTGAAAATAATTTTTTCATCGTGCCGTTGAATATAATTTTTTAACCTTTTAAAAGCTTTATTTGAGGAAGTAAATGTTTCAATGACAAATGTGATTCTGCGAACGTAAAACATATTTTATTCGATGCAGGCATTGTCTTCAACAATAACAGATTTGGTTAAGTTTATACCTTACTTAAGGGATAAAATTAAAAATAGAACTAAAAATTACAAATACAGTTATTTAATTTACATTGCAGGCATGTAATTTAGTAATGAATGAAAGTACACAAGTACCATGTTCTCAAAAAGATCTATAATATCTCAATTGAACTTTTAGGTAAAATTGAGATTATTTATTTGATGTTCATTTCACGACCATTACAACATTTACCTTGTAGTACATTTTATAAGTCTGCTATAATTCCATTGGTGATTCTTTTAGCTATAGCCGTATCAAAAATAGTGCCCAACGTACGACTACTAAAAACCGGCGTAGTTGCTGAGCTAGTTAATGGTGCCTTTTGTGTTGTTTTTCCACTTTCTTCTTTTCAATTCCACCACTTTCCCCGTGTGTTTCTTGAATTTACTTATAAGTTGAGTTGTACAATTGTGATTATTAGTCTGCCAATTTTTATCCTGGCGGTGGTTTTCATTCCTAGTATTATTTCTGCTTCTAGTGAACCCCCGTTCTTTGTACGTAGGTAAATCCAAAAGTATCGGACCAAAATAATATTCATATATCTAGGCATGAGGTTGATCCATAAACTGGAT
>JAQFZH010002584.1:0-16095 GCA_034695485.1 Entomobrya nivalis | reverse complement strand
ACGTACGCCAAGAAATAGCAAGCATCAAGATACATTAGAATATTTTCATGATAAAATATTAAACAAATATACTACAATGTCCATCAGAGACAAACTGATACCTTTGCATGACAAAAGCAACTGCAAGATTTTAACTTTATTTGCTACATTTTCAGGCCTAGCATTTAACGTATTGGCCACGCAGTAGGGAATCAAATCATTGACAGGCTTAATCCTGGAGTTTTCTATGGCTTTTCGAAAACCGCAGGAGCTTAGCAGATAGGAAACTAAAGGTGCGTTTCCTACCTCTACGGCTACATGTAGTAAGCTTGGATTAGAAATGCTGAGTAATGGCTTCAAACCTTCAAGTTTTTCGAACGTGGCTTCTGTTGCATAACAAGCTGCTAAATAGAGAATTTTCGTTCCAAATGATGACTTAAAGTGTACGTCCTTAGAAAAGATTTCCAACATGTTTGGATAGTTATGTCGAATACACGCAGCTAAAATTGATTTCCAACTTGATTGAGATCCAGTTCCCAGGAAACGACTTAGGAAATTTGAAATCTCTTTTCGATGAATCCACGAGTTGATAAAATGGCATATTACAGGGTACTTAAATGTACGGCTAACAATCTGATTTTTGTCATGCTGAACCAGGCTGCAAGCAAGTAACTTCATCCATATCTGTTTTCAGAACCGTATTATGTACAAACTCCAATATATCCTGATCACAAGTCTCCTTGGCTGATATTTGACGTGTTGTGAACACTGCCACCAGATATTCCCCAAACGTTCTGTGGACAAACTGCCACTTTCCATCCCCAACCGATTCGACAATGCCAACTCTCAGAATATCTCGTTGTGGCAGGTCTCCGCTTTGAAACTGGCTAAATGTCGCTTGCCAATGAGGTACCATCGTTTTTAAATCAGTGTAAGCACTGGCAGTGAATAATTTGGGTCGTAATTTACTGTTCCAATTAAACTCAGGAAATATTGTCTCGATTCCAATTTGCAAATGTACCGCTTCCAAACATGGAATTTTCAGTGGGAGACCATCTTTTTCTAAATACCGGATTTTAAACGCTTCGAATTTCCGTTCGAATACCAATTCATAAAGTTGGGAAATTGAAGTTATTTTTAGAGTAGGCTTGGCATTTTTCGACACAACTGTGTTGTCAGGATCTGCGAATTCTTCAGCTTCCAGCTTTAGGACTTCAGCAATCAGCAGACATTGCAATGGCACACCAGCAATATCTTTGTCGTCATTTGATATACCAGCTCTTAAAGTAACTAGGCTGTTTTTCGCTAGTTTCCGAAGCATTTTTGTGTTAACTTCAAGTCCTCGAATCGTTCTGTCGTACGACCAGTGAGCTGTTAAGAACTTGATTTGGTTATTCTCATTAAATGGCTCGATATTTAACGCCAGGGAGGATAAGGCAGACTCAAGTTGACTTAACAATTCCGGTCTGGTCGACACATAAATGCACGCATTCTTGAAAAATGAACGAATGTTTTCGAAACAAGATAGAGCCAATGGGACCGTGTTTGCTGGTATTTCGTCCAGACCATCAAAGAACAAATACAGGGATATATTTTGGTCTTCGAAGATACTCTCAGGTAACTTATACATACAAGCATAGGCAGCTATTTCCCGATGAATTATTTCCGCCAGACTTGTGTTTCTTGTCGGATCTTAAACATCACAACAAATTTATTATAATTTTAAAGAGAAATCTACTTGTGTATATTATGAGTAACTGTATTATAAACTTACCAGTGCTTTGCATTGCTTTTTGAACAGAAATGATGAAATCAGTCATTACGAAAAGACAACAACTGATTTTTCCGGGTATTTCTTTCTCGTATCCTGAGCCAATTTTGCCAACAAGACAGATTTGCCCATCCCTGCCGAGTCGCATAAAATTCTAGGTCGATTTTCGTAAATGGCATTGGTAACATCAAGGAACTCTTCTTCTCTAATCTGATCCTGTTGCTTTTCTTCTAATATGTTGCTCTGCAAACAAGTCATATTGTCTCCTACGGTTTCTTCCCACACAGCTTTTCTTTGTGAACTTTCAAACGATGTACAGTTTTCTTCCCTTTCAATTTATCGCAAAGTTTGCTAAAATCTGCTTTGAATTCCAAAAGTATGTACTCTGCCGTAATACTCAAACGTTCAAACTGATTAGCCGCTGTATCAATTCTCCCCCTTGAACCGCTACCAATTTCCCGTAATTTGTCAATGTCCAAGTTTTTTCCAGAAAAGGCGAAAACCTCGTGATCGGAGTTTGTATAAAAAATGTTTGTGGAAATGTGGTATCTTGATCGTAAACATCTTGAAACGTAGTGCCTTAGAGGAGGGATGGTGCTCCGAAATAAAACTGGGACTTCTGCTTTTAGCAAAGCAGCCAATAGCTTGCCTCTTAGAATCTCAGAGTAAAATAAATCCACATTTTCGTAAACGTATGATTGACAGAATTCGCTCAATTTTCGAGGCTTTCCTTGATCTAAAATATTTTGAGACAAAATTCGCATTTGAATAGGTTGGTTTATTTGATCCCAAGTAAAAGTGTCCGAAAGCATGGCAATCTCGTTCATGTCATCAAAATTGGGCAGATCGTTTAAGAGAAACGAACAAAAATTTCTCATTCTGGTCCCTTTCAAGTAAAGACTTGACATTGATTTCAGACCAATCTAGACTTATATGAAGAGGAAACGCCCAAATTTGAGTTTGAGAATTCCAGCCAAATGAATTTGGTTTTGGAAGCTCATCTTTGATATCCTCATACGACTTAACTTCTTCGAAGTTAAAAAAAGAAAATTTCGTCGGTAGCGTCTCACGCACATTTGCCATGGTAAGGATCGCGTCAACTGTACTAATATAAATGACGGATGCCCTCGTCAATGCTGCATCAAGGTTCACTATGTTTTTACGGAACAACTTAGTGTATTTTGGTCGAGAGTGCTCATATTTAGATTGTGTTAAGATTTGAAGGGCTCCAGTTTGTTTTGTTTCTGAAAGAGCTTCCAGTAATGCTTCGTAGCCGCCGATTCTTGTTTGGAGGATGTCATACAGCATATGCGCTTTTTTGATACGGTTTATCTGTAAATATTTGGATGAAGAAAAATATATCAACCAAATTTATGGTAATGGTTTGATATAAACTTTTTTTACTTTTCTCTCGGTGTATTCCACTTCCTCCAAAGAAATGATATTTTTAGACTGCAGTAGTGCTAGCAAATGTGTATTAGCTACAGTAAGGTCAAGCAATTTTGGCAGGTTGGCATGTATTATTTGTATTTGCCACTTTTCCATTTTGGAGTAATGTTCTTTGAAATTTGATAACTCTTTTGTTCAAACTGCAAGTGATAAAATCAATAAACAATCAGCAATGTTAATACAAGAAGTAGTAGAATTATTTAACCGATTTCGTTCCCGAACTTTCAATTTTTAGGCTGACTAAAAAATTTCTACAAATATAATTCGTCTGAAATAGTTATCCGCTAAGACCGCCTATTTTACTCTATTATATCGACCCAAATGACTATAAGACAAAGTATATGTGGCGTAGAAGTAAAAGAATTATCACAAACATATTTGGATGGCTTCTATTTACTTACGAAAACTAATAGGTAGTCAAGAAGTCCTAAAGTTATGGATTACTGGTTTACCCAAGGTCAAATTTGTAATTATTTCCACTTATTTCCTTCATCAGAATTCCATGTAATTGCAAAACATTACACGTGTCCAGGCATCCTGAACAAATATAAAATATTTTACAACAATTATTCACACATACTATTATTTAGCAACAAATAAATTTATAAAAATATTTTGGGACTTCAATAACGATACTTCTCGTGCCCACGCATTTTGTATCCCATCCAATTTATACAAACTTGGGCTTAGCACGTAGAGAATATAAAATGCTAGGGAACAAGTAGAATCTTGATTGCTATAATTTAATTATAAAAAAATAGTATGATTTTACCACATAAAAATACGTAATGCCAAACTGAACTTATTTTGGGATCCGGTTTTGATAAACTAATTTCAATGGCTTTGATTTTTAAAAAAATGCGTAGCTTAGTTACCACTTAATATTTTACCACATTATGGATCAATTCTTATTCGTGCAGATTTTAGAGAGAAACTAAAATGTTACATTATTTAAACATATTTTTTGCACGCAAAATGTTGTCCAGTTCAGTTTTGTGCACTAGAGTAAGAAAAATATTCAGTCTAATCATTGCAAACTACGTCAGTTGACTTTGTTATCTGTAAATCAGTGGGGATGATAAGACTGTAAAAATGTTGAATACGTACATCACAATTTATTCATTATTCAGTTCGAACAAATGATAACAAATAAGAGTAAACGATGAGTCAGCTGTGCACAGGTTAACATATTTGTATTGGAATATGATATCCAACAAGTAAACTAAATGTTGAACTAATACTTAAGCAGCTGCTTGTAAAAATGTTGGGACGTCAGTAGTAGTCTATTTTACATAAAATAATATTTAATATTGTACTGACAAAGTTCATTCAATCTGCTATCTTTCAGCCATTTATTTATTTTAAACAATTTATATTTGATTTACGCTCTAGCTTATTATCATTCATGTATGTAAGTCTGCTGATCTATAAACTCTATTGCATGAAACGATTTTCATGTGTACAATAAAAAAACATTTTAAACAGTAAATTATTATTTGCCTTACAAAAAAAATTCGCAGTGCAATGTTTTTGACAAAAAACCATGAGATCATTAATTTTCAGTAAAAAATCCTACCTAACCCTAAAATAATTTGTTTAATGATCTCTGATGTAACTTGTGTAAACATTTTCGAGGATTTTTATGCAGCTGCACCATGATGTATCATGCTCACATCTGGCCAACATATCTGTTTGAAGTTTTACAAATATTTATGCATGCTCGTTAAAATGCTGAGCTCAGCTTGACGAAAAACTAGTTTCACATGTTCTCTGATAACTCTTATCATCCTGACTGAATTATTTGAATGCTTTCCTACATCCTCTTGTTTACTTATACATTACTCAGAATTTTATGGTGGTGATTCATGAGTATTCTTGCTCACACATAACCCGTAATGCTGTATAAATATTTTTAAGCTATGGAAAGCACTTAAAGTCAGTACAGAACGCTTAGCATAAGATCCAGTATCCGCTTTTGACTATATGGAACAGATGACAATAAAATAGTTTTTTTAAATTAAATTAATAATTATAAAATCAGTGAAGGATCAGTAGCGGAATTCCGCCACAATGTAGCGGAATTCCGCTACAAAAAAAAAAAAAAAATTATTTAAATTATTTTAGCTTTAAATTAACACGTAAATGTTTAAAATTACTTAGTAAATTTTGCCTACGGTAGATTTTTTTTTCTTTTTACACTATAAATTGCAGAATTTTTTGGACTTCCAGAATATGCCCGCAAATATTTTCCATTTTTTAAATTGACTCCAGGAATAATTAAAAACTGTGTCTTTTGCCCTAAAATTGGAGTTTTTTTTACCTTTTTAATGAATTTTTTAAATATTATATATATTTTCAGTGGAGTCCTGGAATTCCGCTACTGATCCTCCACTGAAAATATATTTTGACTGATAAATTTATGAGTACATCCAAATTTGCACAATGTACACCTTCTTGTTGTGAGTGAGTAAAGTCATATGTGTGTGCACATAAAAGTGAGTTAAATATTTTAATCTGTCAATATGTGTACCATAAACATTAAGACTTTATTACGTAGCTGAAAGCGAAGTGTCAGCAAGTATTAACTTTAGCATGTTTGTCCGTCTGTCTGCCCGTCCGTCTGTGAACACGATAACTCAGGAACGCATTGACGGATTTCGTTAAAATTCGGCGTGTAGGTCAGTATGGCCAATGGCAAGAACCTTTTTGATTTTCAGACCCCTAGGGTGCCCTGATATACGTATTGTATAAGAGGAGAACATCCGGTTCTCGAGCCTATCCTCGTAATGTTGAAGTTTCGGAAAACATAGGGAAAATTTTAGAGAGGTAGATACTAATCCAGGAAGGTCAAGTTGTCCGTCCCCGGCATATCCACTGTGGTAATAGCCAGGCCCCCCAGTGATGACAATGACCCCGTCTCAGGCTCAAATGTAATGACAATCAGCACCATACTCCCAGCAAGGTTATGGTTCCACTTCTCCACAGTCTCCATCCCATCGTTATGATTGCGACAAGTGGTCAATGTTCACAGAGGTCAACCCATTTTCCACCCAATCTCAACAAAATCACCACTTAAAAAATCCATCAAATTTATTCTACTGAGCAAGTAGCCTGGGTCCTGTCTGTCAAAAATGAAGCAGCACCCTTGATAGCAACGTCCCCCTGCCCCTTGGCTTTTACGCATTTCTGTTTACTTTACATTTCTATTTCATCTTCATTTTATTCTTGGCTATTTCCTTTTTTGTTTATACTTGAATCTCATTCCACCCCAGTCATTCCATTTGAGTGAATTTCGCCGTCAAAATGAAGATCTTTTTTTGTGTTGCGGAAACTAGTAAGTCAAAATGGATGAGTAACCTTCAGTAGGAGTAGAAGTAGCACATACATTTATTCCATTTAAGTTATTACAATATTTATATCTCAAATTAATATTAATCAGGATGAAAAACGACGGAAAATCAAAGTGTAAATTGACTTTACTTAACTTTTGTCGGATTTGTTTTATTACTTCAATTATTTATTTCAACTTAACTACATTGATTAAAATTACTAAAGACGTTTTAAAAAAATAGCAGTTTAATTATCGAAATTATTCAGAGTATCTATCAAACACATCTGCAACACCCCTTTTTCGGTTCGAATCATCATTCATAAATATTGTGACAACGGTTTCATAAATTTCTGGCTCCTTTCCCATTTTATTCAGAAGCAGTTGGTAGAATCTTCTCACTTTGTCTTCAAGAAATTTTGAGCTTTTCTAAAAAATAATTAATAAATCATTGAATTCTGCGCACAAAATAGCTACTTGATAATTTTCGTAGTAGGCCACTCGAATCGACTTACAATTTTTTCAAAATCAATCACTTCTAGAATCCCATTGGCAACCATTTCTTGTAACAATCCATCATTTACGTCGGTCATGTCAATTAAGTCGACTAAATAATATTTAAAATATTCCCTAAGCTTTTTTCCTTCTTCAGATATGGGCTTAGTGCTCTCGTCATTTTCAGAAGTGCCGTCCACATTATCAATAGAATGTTCTTGCGGTTTGATGAATTTTGTCCACAAAACTGTTGAAATATCACCCAGTCCCATATCCTCCAACGCTTTTAATAAAAATGCAAGTGTGGCATTTTCACTAGACCGAGATCTCCAGTTTGTAAAAACATCTAAAAGTATACTACTCGTCCCATAAGACGAATCGAATAAAAGGTTCCTTGCAATTTTATTTTTGCTCTCCTCATCAATATCCAGTTTACGTGCCAAGTCTCGCCATTTGGTGTAGCATTCTCCAAAAACTGGGGAAGTTTCCATAGTTCCAATCACCATGTTAAATGTAATGTCTATGTATGATATTTTTTTAAGTAGTTAGTTTGCTCGGCTTTAATAACATGCATATTATATTAAATGTTTTTAACGTTACCGTCATCTCCAACAAGCAAATTTCCCGTAGTACCAAACCAGTGTATTTATATATTTTTTTTATGGGCAGCTAGTACTATTATGGTAAATGAAATTTATAAATTTTATTTAACCAAAATAACTGTTTAATTCACTGAGGAATTACTACAGTATGCATGTCAAACTGAATCAAACAAATAATACACTTGCTAACTTTTTTTAAATCTTTGTTCGACTGGAGAAAAATTTGTAAAAGGAATATAAGATATGTTTCATAAACGACCAGTTATATCTTTATGAACGGCTATTACAGCCCAGTGCATCTGTGTTTTAATTGGTATATCAAGTATAGAAAAAAAAATATTGCTCAAAACATTAAAAGAGAGTGGGCTAGTGCTATGTTTAATTTTAGATGGAACTTGAACAGGTTTTTAGCATTGAGGATACTTTATTTTGTGGGTGCAACTCGCAAGGAGGAAATGGAAAACCACAAAAATAAATAAAAAGTTTTGCATATGACATTGTGTGGATGTAATGTAATAATGAATAAGAGAAAGGAATAACATCCCATTTGGCTTTGTAAATAGTGTGTATTTATAACTCGTTTTGAAAAGAGTTTTAGGGTGTATGAAGATTTAGCAAAAGCCGAAACTCATTACTTATTAACCAAAACATATATAGGGTAAACTGTAATATTTATATACACATATATATTATATTTATATATATCACTTTGGAGTCTTGGCCAGTCATATTTAAGAGGATACCCAGCTTTGACTCTGCCTGTTTCTGACTTGCTTTGACACATGCTTGTCAGATTCCAGTCTAAAGTACATGTATATGTATTTGATCTAGTCATGTCATTTACAGATTACTCTGCGTTCAACGTCTGTAGACTGTACAAAAGTATGTATATGTGAAGTATGTAAGTATAATAGTGTACAAGCATACATATGTCTAGATATCTACTTGATGAAATATTAAACTTGGCCACTTGAGATAAATAGATTGGATTTGATGTACTAATTATTTTTTCTTACCAATTAGTTTTTTTGGACTTTAAACTTGTTAGTTGACTTTTTGCTATACATGTTCCATGTTCTAAAGCAATTTGTAATATAATGGATTAAAAAAATACTGTTTACTGAAAATATGTATACATAACTTCTAAATATTTCTTCCGAAAACTAAATCAATACAAACATTGAATCAGTTTTAGTGACAATTTATACAGCATAAAAGGTACTATTGTCGAATCGAATTATCGTTCTCGGTGCGAATCATCGTGTTCATAAAATATTAGTTGTCATTGGTTACCTAAATGTTTAATTTTAAATGTTATTTTTTGGAAATTACAGACTGATGATATTTCACAATGAATGATTGGGAAAGACAGCGGATTCAGAAAGTTTTACCGGCTTTGATTTATTTGACAGTGGTTCACTCACTGTTTTTGGCTATTTTACATTCCAAAGATATTTTGAGTCATGAAGATGTCAAATACATCAGAATTATCGGATATGAGGTAACTTGTGGAAACACTCTGAAATAAAAAACAACAGTTTATTTGTATTTCTTTTTTTTCACGAATTTGGTTTAGCAAGGGATTCTTAGACAGGCAGATCATCTGTACAAAATACTGATGACGAGAAATAACGGCTACGAAGTATTAAAGCATGCCTTTCTTGAAACCAACCAAACTGGAGCATTGCAGTGTCTTTTAAATGCAGAAGCCTTTGAACAAAGTAGAGAAAACGACAAATGCAAACCAGAAAGAGATTTTGATAGAAAGACTGACTCCAACACAAACCTCTCTGGTGAAAAAGACGAACTTAATGAAACGGAAGCAGAAACTGGCTCGGTAGATACTGGGTCATTATCATCCGATGATAGTCGCCATGAAACTGACGACAGAGAATCGAGCATATCACTTAATCTCAATACCCGAAAATTCCAAAAATGTCCCAACGGTTTGACTGAAATGCTTAGCAATTCACAGAAATCATTTATATTGATTGGGACGATGAATGCGTTGCTGACGGTAGAAAAAATCAACAACTCAATTTCCGACATGAGTGTAAAAGAAAAGAAAATTGGGCTTTGGAGGCAGATGAAAATATTTCTCTCAGACTGGAAAACGCGAGCATGCAGGAGTGGAAATGAAATGATGCCTTTGTTAGTTCTTCACGATGACAACGACTCAATTCCCCAAAAACGCAGTACTTCCATTCAAAAAGTTGTACTCAAACTGTTCAGTGTATTAAAAGCTCCAGTAAATTTTAAAATAGTTTTTGTTGTGAATGCTAAAGAGCAAAGTGAGGTAGAGGACTACAAGCTCACATTCTTTGGAAACTCTGATCAAGTTGGTGCGCTAACAGACACGTTTTCGTGGAGTAAACTCACTGAAAATTGGAGACAGATTTTACTAGCTCGAAAAATTGCCGATCAAGGACAACTACGAACTTTAAGGGAAGTTTGTGACTTTCACGTTTATGAGCAACAGGATATGTTTCGTGAGAACTTACTAAATGGACAGCAACTTTTAGATTTGTTTAACAATGAGCTTCCAGTATTATTTCGCCAAACTATTCCACCTGTTAACTATTACATCAAAAGAAAGCTGAGAACAAGATGGAACATTTCTCTGGCAATCTTTCAAACGAGTTGTGAGAAAGAGATTTGTGTATTCACTGGTTATGACAGTGTTGACAAGTGGGAGGAAATGTCAAACGGCTGTAGAGGAATAGCCGATACAACAGGGAGTCAACTAGCTCAGGATAAAATAACAGCACACTTTATTCTGATGAGCATGTCGGGAGATTTCGAGAAAATTGTTCGGAAAGCCGGTCCCGATCAAAGTGTTCAGCTGATTTATTATGGGAAGGAGACACTTATGTGGATATACACAGAGGGAAAGCATATGAAGACTTTGGAAATGAGCATGTGTGATGAAAAACCTCAGAAAGAAATCCCAGAGGAAAACATTTTTAAGGAGTTTGAATCTCGAAGTTTAATTCTTCAACAATTTCAAAACCAAGTCAAAGAGTCGACAATTATATTGACGGATTCTCCGGGAATGGGGAAATCGGTCTTGCTGGCCAAGCTGGCAGAGCGAACAAGAAAATTATATTCAAATCGAAAGGAGGCTTTGGTGTTTTATTTTGTGATGACAGATTTTATAGCTGCTATACTAAAGCGGCTGGATCAGAAGGGTAAGTTTGTAATACTTTACAAATTATATATATAGATATATATCTCATGGAACTCCAAGTTATCAACTTGAATACAAAACCAAAAGATCAATTTAATCGAACCAGTTTACACATAGCTGCACAACACTACAAAGATAAAAGTATGCTAGAACTACAAATTACCAAGGGATTTGATATTAATGCAGAGGACACTTTTGGTAATACGCCGATATTTTATGCATTAAGGCATCCGAATGCTTCCATCACAAACTCGCACATCCGTTTCCTACACCTGAAAGGTGCAGATTTTTTGCATCGAAACAAAAAAGGAGAGACCTTGATGCACGTGGCGGCTCAATTTGGGAAAGTGAAATCTATTCAACTTTTATTCCAACTTGGTTTCTCAGTGGCGGCGTTTAATCAAAGGCTGAATTCAATCTTTATTAGCTTAACAGACTGTAAGGGTAATACAGCTTTACACTACGCCCTAAGAAATAACTTGGAAGACAAATGGGATATATTTAAAGTTTTAGTTGATCAACTTTCTGGTGATTTAAATCAACTCAATAGAAGAGGTGAGTGTTCACTACATTACGCTCTTAAAAGTAAAAATGTTAGTTTGTCAGTGGAGATTATAGAGTACCTTGTGCAAAAAATTAATCATTTGCCCGAAGAATTTTTATGTTTGATACTTGAGTACGTAGAAAAGATTGGGAGTGACCAAGAGCTAGAAGACTTAAGAAGCTTATTTTTGCGCAAATCCAAAACCGAGCTACATAAATTTTGAAATGTATTTAAGACATTATAAAAGGGATTCTAACTAGAATAGTGCACTAGTACAATTCTGCTATTTAAAAAAAAAGTGTATGAATAGAATTGATGACATAATTATATTTCATTTGGTAGTCACTTCATTGGGCATAGTGGCCTATTGATATAAAAAATACATTTACTTACAGTTGTTGCATTACATACATTTATATATATATGCCAATATACTGATTATCATAATATAACACCATCCATACAAACAACGAATGAAATATTCCACAAATAACTAACTAATACATACTGAAATCACTCACTTGTCCACCAATTCATTGCCATATTTCAGTTTTAACGTAACAAGCCGATGTTTCATTTCTGGCATGTCTAAATTCATAATATGTCTAATCATGCATTCTCTGTAACACATTTGAATTACTGCACTCAAAAACTTCACATCTTATTAAAACCACCTTCCCATTGATTAAGTAAAACATATGGAAAACATACTAATTAGCTTGTTCATAGAATTGTAATTGTGTATACGTTAGATGTAGGGCTGGCCACAAGTATGCAAACATATGTACGTATTTTTCAGCAATACAATAGTCCATTGATATACTCGAGATAACAAGCAGGATATCAATGTGGTTTAGCATTTTTACCGTATCAATTATTACAACTTTTGACTTTTTGAGAAACAAATTGATACCTCGATATATATAAGTTATATTTTGTTTGGTGAAGTGTTAGTTGAGAATCCAGAACATTAAAAATATCAAATTTGGTATAGATTTTCGTCAAAATGGGAAATTGAACACTGAAAACAAACGATGTTTTCATTAAATTTAATTTTGACGAATAATTGGAAAAAATATTAATAAAAGATAATCAAGCGTATTAATCAAGCAGCTTGAAAGACAAGCTAACAATGTAGTTTTTATTTATTTTAACCAACTATTTTACCAGACCTGAAGAAGCATTTTTTTTAAATAAAGCGAAACATGCCGTCTGTGTCATTTTACTAAACCAACAGTTATCAAGAGTTAAAGTGTGTTTATTTGCATGAAATATTTCTCATCGCATTGTGCAAATTACTTTGTCTTTTAAATGGTAGGGATAAATTAATTAAGGTTAACATTTGGCACTTTCTGAGAAAATCGATTTTCGATATACAAATTTTGTTTGAGTCATGCAGATGCCAAACTTGTCGATAGCTAGGTATATTTTTCGTGTCGAACTTCTCGCAAAATTTTATACAAAATATAAAAACATACTTTTCCCGTGCATTTTTTTCTCTCTTTACTATATTTTAAAATAATATGATGAAGTTTTAGGGAACAGCTGGTTGTTATGCTATTTTTGAAATAAAATCTGCAAGAACACGAAAGAGTTGAAGGAAAATAGAGTTCTTTCAATACAATGTAAAACTACAATATGAAATTGTAGGTAAAAAGTTAAAAATTGTAACACCTTTGTAGTACAATGCAATATAATATGATCGAAATAAAGGAAGCCGTTGATTTTCATTTTATATGATTCGTAAAGAATATGATGGCTTCGTAGGAAACAGTTCGACGTTTTAATAGCCTTTCAAAATAATGAAGCCATTAAATGATAAATGATATTTGGTATGAAGTGTTAAATTATGAAATTTTTTGCAATAATTTTTAAAACGAACAATGGGATTCTAGGGAAAATTAGCGAAACTGGTTGGTTTTTGGTAAAGTGTTGTACTTAATTTAAATATTTGTTTTCATAGCTTTTGTAACCCAAATAAACTTTTTAACCGAATCAATTCATAATTTTTATTTTGTACGCTACAAAAAATGCAGTATTAAAAGGTTTATCTCGAACCTTAATGAATTAAGCCTGTTTCGGTTATGCTTTTTGCTACCTAAATTTTCACTTCGTTAGTACATCTCATTTTTCGTGTTCAGCTAAATCGTGCTCTAATTTTACACAAATAAAATGCTATAAGACAAAAATTACAATACGTCGAAGCAAATGAATTTCCGTCAAAAAAAATCAAAAAATTCAGGATATTAGCATCAAAATATGCGTTTTGAAATAATAAACCACTTATTCACTAAATTTAACCTGCCCCTTAAATAAAATATTTTGCACAAAGTTAGTATTCATTTTTTTGGAGGATGAAAACATTTTATTCAAATAAAATCAACAAACTACATTTTTTATATCGCTTTAATTCTTCCTCGGTTCTACCGCAACCGTATCACCAACCATTTCCTTTTTATCATCCTCCACATTAAAATCAGTAGCTAATGTAGTTCTAGGCCTTCGTTTCTTCGGTTGCCCATGTCCGCTATCATCTTCCAAACTTTCATTACTTTTAGCCACCTTGGATGACGACCTCCCACTCGAATGATGACTTCTTCCATGAACATGTCTAGAAACATTTTCTTCTGCCTCCGTTTGCACAGCAACTATCTCCTTATGTTTATGCTCGTGTTCGTGTTCATGTTGACCCTTTGATTTATGCACCTGTGCCTTCTTCGTAGTAACTTCTTCAGAAGCCGACCTCGAATCCTCTTCATTCTTCACCGACTCGTTTGACCCTCCCTCAGACGATTTTCCTTCTTTAACAATTTGTTCCGATGGTTTACCCGTTGTAACATTCGAACGTTCCTCTGATTCCACCACAAACTCGTCATCTGGTTGCTGTACTAATTTCTCCGATTTAATTTGCTTTTCAACTGTTGCCTGTTTTCCTGAATTTTCATCTCCCGAAAATTCCTCAACTCGAGAACGACTTGGAATATTATTTCCGTTGCGTGGTTTTAGCGGTCGATTTACAACTTTTGATGCATGTCTACCTTCAAAGTAGTCTTGATTTTCTAAACCATATTGTGGCATCTGTATAATAGGTCTCTGTTGAAACCTTGGATTGGGATAATTCATACCTTGTGGCCGTATCATGTTTCTATGTGGCGCCGCTTGAAAACCTTGGCGTTGTCGGGGTAACATGTTAACTTGTTCTTCGGACGAACTCTCCGAATTATCAAAAGGATTAATATTTTGAGCTTGTCTATCTTCTAGTCGCCCTAGTGCCGGTGGTGAATTTCTTCCCATTGACCCATATCTAATTAGAGGGTTCCAGGAACCTTCCATAGATGGCGGTGATGGTAACCTAGGTGGCTGTCTACGTTGTCGTCCACTCCATTCAAGAGCTGGTCCAAATGCACTGTCTGACATTGAATCTCGTTCGTTGAAAGGGTTTTCCTTGCTGAATGGATTATCTTGATTGAATTGGGGATTTCCTCGATTGAATGGATTTCGGTTATCGAATGGGCTATTGTTTCCCTTGCCAAATGGACCCTCGTCATCTCTGTCCATTTGATCCATTCTGGAAACAGGCGGTTTATTTTGTGGACCCATTCCTCGAATACCTGGATGAAATGGTGAATTTTGGGGAAAACGCTGAGATGGTTGGTTATTAGGATTTCGCATCTGTGCGGATTTCGGTGGTGGACCGAACGGGGAAGGAAATTGACGATTGGGTTCCTTAGCTTGTCCTGTCTGCATATTTGGGTCATCGATACTTCGCCATAGGCGGCTACGTTGGGGAGATGAATCGAAGCCTTGAGAATGAATTGGATAGGTAGATGGAATGGCTGGGTGGGGTAGTGGAGGTCCGGCTTGATCATAGTAGTAGGAGTCCTCTAATGTTTGGGGTGTTAATAGGGCTGGTGGCATTATAGGTTTCATTAGAATTCCACCTGTTGGATTTTTTCGAGTCCGGCGACCTAAAAACATATGTTTAAAAATTATTTATTATTTTGGAAATAATTTGATTTTGTTTTATTATTAATTTTACCGGAAGAAGGATCAATCCACCCAGATAACAGGGCTAACCAGAGAGTTGTTGCGTACCAAACATCCATATTGACAAGTTTGGCTGTACCTAAAGAATGTGTTCCACCTCGACGTACTCGTTCTACTGCGGTGCTATCATTGAACATATCTTAAAACAGCAAAGGAATACATTTGACTAAATATTCAATGAAGAATTGGTGGTCTAAATTAAATAATTAAAATTTGTAGCTTGTGAATTACAAGTTTGAAGGAATAAACATTATAATAAAATGTAATGACCTAAAAAATTAATTTGGGTTGCTTCATTTCAATAAATGCTGTAAATTTAATTACCATTGTGTGTAATTGGTGATGTTCTAATTAATTTTAGTAGGAAAAAATATATTGAATGGGATGGGTTTATGGGTTATTGTAAGTTTATTTCAGGTCATTAGTGCGATTTTATTTTCAACAAAAGCCATTATAAATAATTTCAATTAAATTTCAAGTCGAAATGTGCGATTAAAAAGACGAAATTACTCTTATTTATTTAAGTGACAGTTAATTTAATTAGCTATTGCGTAAAATATTTTCTCGATATTTTTTTTACAGATTTCATTTAAAATATTCTAATTGTATAGACTACAACTTCAGTGGAGGATCAGCAGCGTATTTACGCTACCATGGTAGCACAAATACGCTACCATGGTAGCGCAAATACGC
>JAQFZH010002583.1:0-16103 GCA_034695485.1 Entomobrya nivalis | reverse complement strand
ACAGACAGACAGACACACAGACAGACAGGATAGTAATCTCATTAACTACCTAGCTACGCAAATCGGTAGTTAATAATGAACGCAGTGGAATTTCATAAAATCAGTTAGGTTTCATAAAATATCTCAATAAAACCCTTATGTTAACAGATTTAGTTTAATATGTTTAAATGTTATACTCGTGATACAAGTGTATCACCAAATGAAAGCTTACATTTAAAGCCAAGGAAACCATTAATAAGGCTGAACGATCCAATATCTTTGTGTTCCTAGTTGACCTGAACCCTGCCATGTGAAAACATATCGTCTCTCTTTATCATAAAGGTTCTGATTATTTGGCGAATAAAGCTGTGTCCCATCCCAGTTCGTAATTGTAAAGTAACTACCCAAAGGCTGAACGAACCACTTCATACTTGCGGTAATCGCTTCATTTGGACAAGTAACTGTTTTCCTCCGTTCCTTGTTGAAGTATGAGCTGCTTTGGCACATGGGTGAACCATGATCGTAAAAGTCGTTTCGAATAATATAATAAGGTTTGTCGCTACCTCCCATATGTACATCAAAATAAAATAATGCTTGTGAAACTAGGCCTCCAGGTCTCCACGTTAAAATGATTCGATGACCATTTACCCATTTACTCGACTCGTACATGTATTCGTTTTCTTGAACATTTTTGAGTGTGAGATATTCTCCAAACAGTATGGCTCTCATGTCTGATGGCATCTTAGCCTTTAGTTTTTCATACCTTAATAGTAGTTCATTATCAATGTCTGCTTGAGACATGGCCGTTTTGATCCAGTAGATTAATTTCATCATCTCTTCGGTTCTTTGGTGACCATTACTCTCAAAATCATCGAATAGGGTAGCCAATCCAACATATTTTGTGCTTGGGCAGGGCATGTCGTTAATAAAGTTTACCACTTTATTGAAATGTTCCAGGTTTCCAGCAAATGACAAGGTTATGGCTTCCCTAACAACGTCCAGTGGAAGACTTGACCCTTCACATTGTCGAAAGAACGATGTGATATCAGAGTAAGTTGAACTGTGAATTTGTTCGGCTAGGCTGCTGCCATTATGGACAAACGTAGCTGAAAATACATTTACATACTTGTTGCTATGCCACAAAATAATTTTAAAGTTTAAAAATTAGAGATTTAAGATTACTTGTTATGGTCGGCTTGGAAATTGTATTCGATTCTGCTGGGAATGCCAAACCCGTCAACCACAAAACCCAGGAAATTTGTAAGCTGAAGTTCTTCATAATAAATACCTGTAAAATATGTTTGTAATTTAAACAACGAGAATGATGCTTATTACAAACCTGGAACGAGTATTTATACTCTGATGACCATGTCGTCTGGATAATTGGAGATACAACAGCAAAAAGTAAATATGTCAGTTATGACGCAAAATGTAACCATTAATTTGACATTGTTGATGAAAAAATATAACGTTTCAAAATAAAGAGTCCAATGTTACATTTTACACTTCGACATACACTACATGCGTATTTATAATACAAGATTACACAATTGTAGGTGAACGAGCTTCCTGGAAAAACAATCAAATTTAATTTGATAGATAAGTGCAAACTCTGAAATCAATATTTTTATCAATTTATTTCATACA
The DNA here is from genome assembly GCA_034695485.1 of Entomobrya nivalis. Taxonomy (NCBI): domain Eukaryota; kingdom Metazoa; phylum Arthropoda; class Collembola; order Entomobryomorpha; family Entomobryidae; genus Entomobrya; species Entomobrya nivalis. The sequence continues at coordinate 14,477 of JAQFZH010002583.1, read as the reverse complement.
ATTTTGTCAAATCCATCCATCCGGTTGCAAAATATTGATTTTCAATAACAGGATGTTTCCTAAAGTTGTACAAGTGTGATGATGGAAAACCTGTTTAAATTGCGTTATCGATGTAAGTGCAAGTTACAATTTTATACCTTATTACTCAAAAACAACAGCTGCGTTTCAAGTTAAAAAAAACTATTGTTTCAGCTCCAAGCTATTTATTTACATTTGTTGATGGACATATCCTGTCCAACTACATGAACAATATTTTTGGTCTTTATGCGTGTGGCAATATTGAATGAACTACTTATCAATAGGTATTTGCTCTGTGTAAATATTTTTACAAATTGAAATACTAAGAAACCGATTTATATGACATAGTGTATGAATAAAGTATATTTAACACGTGTTAACTGTCATCTAATGCAAACGCATGCATTTCACTGAATGATCATAATAGCGAACCGATGTTAAGAATAAATAATACCCTTGGTTGTAGCGTGCCTTAAATACAGTCTTAGTGGGAATCATTTTTAATATACTCTTCAGTCAGTGATTATTTTTCAAAGTTGAGTTATGAACTATGAATGGAAAAAGCATTGATGTGAAAGCTCCTCTAAATGTAGTTTAATGTATAAAAAGGGTTTAAAACTTGAAACGGTAAAGTTTTGACTTATAAAAAAGTACCGGAAGCCAGATTATGATAATCCGTATAAATGTGTGTTAGGTTTGTAATGAAATTAAGTAGCTTGACAAAACAAAGCAGAATTTTAATAGCAAAAGTACAATATCAATTTGAACATAGCTCTAGTCATTTACATACCAATACATTATGTTGAAAATTAAAACAATGGGAGAAAATGTGAGCTTTGTTTAGAAATGATGTATGTGTATTTCATAATTCGTACAACTCATGTTACATATTAAAGGGAGACAAATGTAATTACCATTTTTTTGTGTGATATAATAGTTTATTTAATTTTTCATTTGACAAATTTTTTGAAATATAATGCTTTAGTATTGATTTCTCTAAAAAAAAATTCAGAATCTTGAATGCATTCTTAAGAGGTAATCATCTATCCAGTGCAACTTAATTTCCAGTAAACAGCTGAAGTTGATTTATGAAGGACGGCTACACGGGACGGATATGCGACGGGAGCAGTAAGATACGCATTTGTACTGGAATGTTTAATACGCGATTTACCATCAGAATCCTGTGCAATGGTCCAAATAAATCGGCTATTGCATTCACTATGATATTGACTACTCGTAACCGCTAGTGTACTTACTCCCGCACTACTTGGCCAGGGAATGTACGACCCAAAGTATTCGTTATACCTCGAATTCTTCAGTTTAAAAACGCCATTGTTGTTCTCTGGTTCCAGTATCCAGTTAGCTTGACTCCCAGATGAAGATCCAACATAGACGGGACGCTGAAGGTTGTCGTCGCCAAGAGACGTGTGAGCATAAAGATAAGAATCAGTGCCGTACAATTGAATTTTGCAAGTTGAGGCTCTAGTGGCATTTAATTTGGATGGAGTAGCATAGTTGGTATTCAGTTTTTCAGATATTTCCCCCATTTTTAGTATTTTCGAATTTATCGATTGCCTATAATTTTGGTAATTTAGACTGAAGGTCGATTTTCGATTGGGTAATTTTGATATGGTTTCTGTCAGACATACTAATTCCTTTTTGATCGTCTTTACTTCTCTTTGAAACTCGTTTCCTTTGGCTAAAAGGTCTACTAGATTCAGAACGGTATTTGTAATCGTGTTGACTCGTTGACCAAAAAACTCACCTAATTGGTTGCATAACAAACTTGTGTTGATCTTATTAAAGCCAAGCTTAGAGTGTCGAACAGGGACAAAAGAATAGGAATTCGTCAAGATGCTTTCACTCTCTTGAAGGGAGGATAGCACAAAATCTTCCAACTGGCATTTATCAGCATCTTTGGAGTCAAACAAGCAGCCTGTAATGAAAAATTAACAGAAAACCAATTTATTTCCTTGATCTTCATGAAATATTATTTTATAATGAGATCATAAAGATATGTTAAAAAAATCTAACCATCTCTTCGTCCTTCACTCCGAAAAACAAACAGCAGAAGACATAAGCCGTATGTTAAATTGGTCATGGTATCAAGTTGAGAGCTTCAAGCATTTACAGTATATTTTGATATTATAATGGGCTGAAGGTAGCAATGTGTTTAATTGTTTGAATCACCTTACCCACTCAATTTATAGAAAACATCATATGCTAAAATTAAATACAACATTGCGAAAAATGAAAATTTCGGAGAAGTGTCACCATCCTGCGTAATAAATGTGTCAATACTTTATCAATTCTAATAACAACTCATCCCCGGATGCAAGTGTCAATCAAGTATGTAAATAAATAAAATCCGGGCTCACACGAGTATTTACTTTACTTTTATCAGTATTATTTTTTGCCGTGAACTCCATTGAAATTTTGCATTCTGAAAACATTACAAGGTTGACTTTTATTCACGTCATATGGTTTTGAGCCAGTATAAAAACCATGCTAATTAGTAATTTAAACATCATATTTAGATAAAGAAGCTGGAGAAATCTGAAACCGATAAGTTGTCTGAAAGAAACAATGTTGCTCCGAAAAATTGTGTGCTCGTTTTTACTAACTCAATTAGGGTTGGTGGGCGCTGCAAAAATTAAATTTTACGATTCCTTAAATTGCACAGGTATTGTTCGAAAGACCTTAGAAATTTAACAACTTATTCTTTAAGTTTTTCCATTTTTCTTACAAACGACATGATTTTTTTATAATTTCAAGTTATTAGTTAATTATAAATTTTATTTTATCCCTAGGTTTGTTTCATGAATACAACGGTAGTCCTTCATCCTGTACTCAGCTGCCAGTATATGGTCATGGAAAACTTGTTTCCATTATATCCGACACATGCATAATTTTGTATGAGCAAACAAGCTGTAATTCCTTCAATAGTATTAGACTGGATTCAGGGCAACATGATAACTTAAAGAACAAAGGGTTCGGAACTGCTTTCAATTCATTTAAGACATGCAGCGTGTCAGAGGGTGGAGAAAGCTTAAATGTTGACTTGTATTACACAACTGACTTGAATGGTACACAAGCTATACTAAACACTTAAACACTTTTGCATATTTATATATATTACATAAAGTTATTATTGGAATTAATTTGTTCAGACTTGGCCGTCCAATACTATGGTGTATGCGGTTGCATAAGAATGCCAACCTTCGTTGGCACCAGACAAATCATGTCCATTGACAACCATGGTAACTGCGTGAAACTATACGAAGGAACTGACTGCACCGGGAAAACTATTGAACTTCCTGGTGGAAGTAACGCCAAAACTAGAAATCTTGGCTTGTACTTTGGTGTCCCTACCAGATCCATAAGCTCATGTGACGACCATTTTGCATGCCTTCAACTGGAAGCAAATATTTTTAAGTTTGAGTTGACTTCAATGATGTCCAAAGGTAGCATTCTAGAAAATTCACTGGATTTTGAGCTGGCAGCTAAAACCACACTTAAAAACAATGGAAGCGCTGTAGTTACCCAGGAATATCAAGCGTCTAAAAAGATCATAGAGTCGGTGGAAATTTCAAGAAGTAATTCTCTTTCAGAAATGACACGTGTTTATACCGAGAAGGAAACTGAATGGGGCGTCTCAGCTGGTCTGTCATATGGTCCATTTTCGTCCAGTGGAAGTTTCAAGAAAAGAATGTTCGAGGCGCATACAATGGAACAAAACTCAAGTCATCAGGAAAGTGAGAAATACTTTGCACAAGATGAAAGGGAGTTTTCGGTAAGTCAAACCATTCAAATATTGCCCTGTACATTGTACGAGGTAAGCAGTGTGGTTCGATTTGCTGAAAAATTTCCTGTGGAGTATGTTCTTCATGCAAGAATAAGTGGATCGTATGCGGGACTACGGATGACAGCTGCTAATTTGAAGGATCGTTTGACCAGTATGGAATACGTGGGGGATCATGATGATTTTACGATTATTGCGAAAACAACAGGTAGCATGAATGTTGATTTTGGTGTGGAAACTGTTATTGATGGAGAGGGAGTTCCAATTGCTGGCTGTCAAGTTTAAATGATATTCCCAAGTAATATAATAAAAGGGGAGAGGGGTCATTTGAGATATTTATTTTTAAGTTATGTAAATATTTTACGTAAGATCACGTTAACATTTGGTGAATTTATGTATGCATAAATAATAAATTAACTTGGTTGTTAGTCGTTGTTGTCTTTACATGGCATTGACATTGAAAGAATAACCGAACAATGTACACGATTTTGAACAAATTTCATTTGCGCAATTGATGTGTATTAAAACAGCAAACTGTGGTTTACCAGAATCTAGTGTATATTTTATATGACATTGTCTATCAAAACACTTTCTCAAATATTTCTTTATTTACACTTTTTCTTAACTTTGAAGCAATATTGAGCATTTTAATTAGAAAAAAAATATTAGAACATCAGTTTATCTAATGGTCAGCCAGTAATAAGTAGTTGAGCTTTTAATCACAGAAATAATGTTTTATACAAATAAATGCTGATACATAGCATGATGATAATAACCACGTAAAGTATCCCTCAAATTCCATAACGAGTGCATTTAATTGGGTACATTTTCCTGTGCATAATTACGATATTTACTTTGCTTCACTAGTTTACTTAAAGAAACTCTAGAACCCTAAATCACGTATGCGACTTTACTTTCCCTTTTCTTTCAACGTAAAATGCTAATCCCTATCCCATTTGTTCACTAAATATTGAAAAAGGTACTTCACAGATTATTGGGTCCACAAACCCAAATAATATGGCTGGTTATAACATGCGACGTTTCTGTTTGATTTCATATTTACTAAAGTTAATTAGATACTTGATCTTCCTTATCATTATCCCTCTGTAAAAATTTGGGCACTGGCAAGAAAAGCTTTTAACTTTTAAAATCAATTGACTTTTATTTTGCATGGTTCTCTTCGATGAGCGCATTGAAACATATGTCCTGGTTATTTTTGTTTAAAACGTTTGTAATATTTTATTACTTTACTTCTCATTAAAGTATTATAATGATCCATGAAACCCGTACTTATTCATATGGAGAATGAAATAATTCAAACGTTTAATTGAAAATATGGCACTCGAAAGTACCTTTGTATATAATATATTGCCTTAGTTGTAAAAAGTATTTAAACCAGATAAAAATAGAATTTCTTTTTCGTTTGTTTGATGTGCGTGCCTGAATGTGTAAAGTAAAGAAATGCCTTTCAAGTCAATTTCAAGGGGCTATATGTTTTTTTTCTTTTTTGTTAAAGGTTTAAGCTAAGCATTTTAATGATTCGTCACAAACATTGTTTTGTAAAATAAATTCCTGGTTGAGATATGATGGTCGTTTTGCTAATTAGCTGGATTCGATATTATTTTAAATGGTTTATTATTGGATCAGTAAATTAAATTGGATGAATAAATAAATAATTATAGAAACTTATGCTACTCTACATAAATAAAATCAACATAAACATAATACATAACACAACATATTCCAGTGATCCAGTCAATCCAAAAACCTTTTAAAAAGAACTTTATTAAGAGTTCCATGACACTGTGTTGTATTGGAAGTTGTATCAGAAAATGCCTGCCTCAGAGGTTCCATTAGGTTTCTAGCTAAATTATATCTGACATCAGATATATTAAACTAAAAATACAAATAAATAAATGATTAGCTCAAAAAATGTAAACACTTAACCCACACGATTATATATATTATAAAAACACAAGTATTTACCTGGTTGTATATGTTAAAAAAGGGATGAAAAATTTCCCCTTTCATAAACCTATGTGAAAGTCCATGAACCAAGTGAACTCCATCAGGATCGTCCAAAGCTTCCTTGCAGTAAAACCCATTTTCACAATACATGCTTGGAAAATGCAAGTGGCAAGGCATATGTTTAAGCAGACCTTAAAATTGACAATTAATTAAAGGATAATAAAATGACATAATACATTAACCAACAAAATAAAGTTAAAATCTTGTTAACATATAAATTTATACCTGGATTAAAATGAAATAAGATGTTAAGAATTCTCTGATCGTCCACCTCAAAGTTTTTGGAGTAGTCGTTATACAATCGTATCAGTTTCCCTGTTATCTCAAACTCCCGCATTCTTGTCAAGTTCATCACAAGCACACCAGAGTTTACCCCTCTTGGCAATACGTGAGGAAATGCTAGATATTTAATGAATGAATTTGTCAAACATTCAAACTTTTGTAAATATGGAAAAAAATGTTATGAAAACTTTCATCTTCTTACGTCCAAAGTAATCCTCATAAACTTCATTGTATTCAACATATTCAACTGGAGAATCTTGGCCCATTGCAATGAGCTGATCGTCATCCATGTCAGATAACAGCTGCCAATGTTTCATTATATTGCCAGTGATGACGATATCAGTGTCCAAGTGAATTATACTGTCAACGTCAGGAAGTACAGCCTATTATAAAAATGCAGTAGATAATCGTTCATTTATTAAAGTATTTTGAAATTAATAATAATATGTTTTAATTCAAAATTGGCAACCTACCGGATAAAAAAATCGTGTATAGCCACAGCGATACCTTTCATGGTACACCATATGCTTTCGATATTTTCTTGGAACTGGAGTTACTGCTGAATGAATGTTTAGAATAAGTTCAACCGATTGCTCGCCAGGAAATTGCAGTTTTTCGATTTCACCTCGAAAGTATTTCTCGTCTTGATTGATGTGTTCAATAAACAGATGTACTTCTACTGTTGATATGTTATATAACTTTGCAGAAATCAGCACTGATTTAATCAACACAATGGTCTGTTCACTGTATCTGTTTATCACGTTTTGATTTCTATGCCGGCAGCACACAGCAGCAATAACAACTTTGGAGGGCTCGCCGTTTGGTTCAATGGGGGAATATGGGTTGATGTCATTTTGCAAAAAGTGCTTGTAGTTGACATCCTGTCGGTTTAGGAGAAACACTGATATCTGCAGTACAGTGAACAAATAAACAGCTAATATGAAACGGTGTTCAAACTTAACCATTTTTGTAAAGTTAGACTGGGAAATGCAGTTCTTAAGAAACAAGTTGGTAAACTGAATAATTTCTTGTACTGGGTCAGGCTCTTTTATACTTTTTTCTGATTTCAGAACTAAAATACCTACTGCAGCTCATCTTTTCTCGGGCCTAAAATTATGTACATTTTTCAAAGGTCTAAGGGAATACGGGTCAAGAGTGCAATAAAAAGTTGAATAAGAAACCGGTTGTATTATAAGGGAACAATAGTTTTTTAATTAGTATTTTATGTGATAACGGAACTGCTATTATGCATTTGTACATTTTAATTAAGGTCAAAAGTATTTATAAGTTTTAGAAGCCAGTGTAAACATGAAAGATCACTCATGTCTCTACCAGATCGTTTCGAATGAGCTATTTATATAACTTTCAACGATTTATCCCTTATTTCAAACGTTATATTTCATATTCCTAAAATACTTGATGACCTAATTCAAAAAAAAATTGATCCAGCATTGTGATTATGATTAACCTATATTAATGGCAGGGCATGAAAAGCACCAACATGCGTTATGGCTGCATATCGTTCAATGAAATAGTGTCATACTAAAAATAATAATAGGGGTTTGTTGTCCTAATTATTGTAGTGAATGAATATAAAACGTAAGGGTAGACGTCCGGCAAAACAAAAGCTTGTCATGTTAATTTTATTTTCATTTTTAAGATCAATGTCTGGGATTGACACATTATTTCGGTCTCTCTAATTCGTTTATGTAAACACCTAAAAGCGAACAAAGAAAATTCATCTAGCAAACTGTTAGCATTATAATTTCACAAAATTACGAGCAAATCTACGTTTATAAAGTTACATAAGTTGCGTTGCTGGCATCAATATTATCATGGCTTGGCATTCAAAATAATTTTGCAGTCATCCACCGAAAAAAGGGAAAGTGATTTGATAATGTAAAGAACAAGGACAATTTAATACATGATATGTATTCAAAATATCCATAATTGTCGTTTATATTATGGATACATTGATAAATAATGATTTAAAATTATATAATACTCTCTATCAATTTTATTCATTAAATTGGTAGTGGTATCAGTAAGATTAAATGAAAGTTATCTAGATGGAACCCATATAAAAACGTTTCGAGTTCCTGTAAATAAATAAATAGTTGGCTTACTTTCGTTTTCTGTAAACTATTTGTTGCATTGCTGTGGATTTTCATTGCATTCGATGGATAGCTCAGAGTAAGTGGAACATGCCACTCTCTGAAGGTACTTTACAGTACACACCCATTCATACAAAATCACTAAAACTGTATTTTGACAATGATCATTAGGCACGGCAAGTCCATACATAACATCGACATCAGGTCAAAGAGATCATTTATGAGGGCCTTTCGAATATATTCAATTTGAATGAAATTTAATGATTTTTTTACATCAACGCAAATTCGTACGTAGTTTTTTTTTCAATTTACTAATAAATGCGTAATTGACAGATGGGTGTGTATTCAAATTTAATTTAAAATCTTTAGCATCTTAAATTTTGTCTGAAAACACACATACATTTAAGATACAATAGACCATCGCAAAATTACCATAGAATTTCACTTTTGTTGTGATTTTTTTTGCTGGAACCTAAATATTGTAAATGTGCCAAGCTCATTATTCAAAGTACTTCACTTTCTTTAGTGGATTCACGTGCAAATCCAACTGTGTCTTTGTCGTTTTATTCCGACCCCTTTTAAGGCTAATCCTGACAATTACCCTTAAAGGTGTTTATACAAACCATTACTGAAAAGTCATTACTACAGACATAGTAACAGTCGTTTTGTTTTTGGGCATTGAGCATCTTTAGAACATTTTAAATCTAGATCTCATTATGAAGTTCCAGAATATGATTTAAAGACACCGGACGTAACTTAAGAAACAAGTGTCTGTTTGTCCTCATTTTTTTCTGCTGGTTCCGCAAAGTCATTAAATTTTAATTTGATAAATTTTATACACAGAAAAAAATTTCAAGGTGATGTAACGTGCCTAATTTAGAAAAAATAAATATTTTCGGAATAAACCAGTTCAAATTTTAGCTTGACATAAATAATTCTTCTAATTCAAATGTCCGTTTTAGCTTATGACACGACCTTAATATTTCCATGTCTTTTGTCTTGTCCATAAAATTTAGTATAAAAGGTATTACACTGAGCCATGCACGTCATTAGAAGTTGTCCTAATTAGGTCTACTAAAAGTATAAAATACCCTGTAAGAGGACCACGAAGCGCATTTAAAGTCAAAATTTCAGACCAGTTGATCCACTAAAGATTCTATAATACTTAATTGTTCGAGGTAATTTTGATAAATATTGTCAAGCCAGAATGTATACTTTAAAATTAGTTACCTTCCATGTGTTTCTTTTAACATTTAAAGTAAGTGCACAAAAGTATTCCGCTATTCATAAATGCACCACTCCTGGATTAGTAGCATTAACGTTTGGTAAGCTTGAATATATTTATATTGAAATTAATTAATCTAGATTTTTTTACAATGAAAATGGTAGAAGATAAATTTAATTTTTGATTGATATTTTTTTTAAAGATGATGGACCATCACCACATGGAGGCACCGAAAGCGTACTTAAGGTTCTAAGAGAAAAAGACGTGAAAGCAACTTTTTTCATAACTGGAAATGCTGATAAGACTATATTGCCTTTAGACCAAAACGAACAATTGCAAAATATTTTGCGTCAAACATTTCAAGACGGACATCAAATTGGAAGCCATTCGTGGAGCCATCCTAAATTGACTACATTATCAACCCAACAAGTTCGTGAGGAAATTTCTAAGTTAGAAAAGACTGTTCGAGATATACTGGGTATCAACATGACTGTATTCCGTGCACCCCATGGTGAACACAATGACAATATTCGTAAACTTGTCAAGAAGGAGTTTAGTTACGAAACAGTTCAGTGGAGCCTAGACACAAACGATTGGAGGTACTCTCCCGACATCAAGAAAGGTTTTCATGAGTATGAGAAGAAAATGCGCAAATCGGTAAAGTCCAATAAAACCAGTTTTATAGCACTGCATCATGATATCTTGCAGATATCGGGAGAACTTGCAAGAATGGCGATTGACTTTGTGCAATCTAAAGGATACAAGCTGGTGACAGTTGGGGAATGCATTGGTGTCAAAGATTATGTGAACGTTAAGTAAAACACTTGCTATTTTGATCGATATTCAGTTAAAAGTTTACAATATAGTATTAGAAGACTTAAATATTCGTTTTTTTCTATGTATACAAAATATGAGGGGAAAGCATGTATGCATGTATGTTATTTTTGTACTCCAAATTCGAGTAGAGGAATTTGCGAAATATTATTGATTGCTTATTTATATAAATAAAATATAATTAAAAGCAACTCATACCCGCGATGTTGTGTAAATCATTTATTCATTTAGCAGTTTGAACGGCATGATGATACTGCTTTTTCATTCTATTTTACCCAAACTGCATTGTTCCGAGAAAATGTACTTGTTTCCAATGTACATATACAAAGTATATGTATATCATCCATCATCATTTATGGGGATGCATTAGCAATTAGGCTTACAAGAACTAATATCACAAAACATTAAGTTAACATTAAACACAAAGTTAAACCCGTAAAAGTGAACTATGTTGCCAATACATAAATGCTTTTTTATTTGTTCTAGGGAGAATATCTTTTAGTAGATTTTCTAAATTGATATTACATATTGACCAAGCACTTAAACTGAGCCTTTTATTGGATTTACAGTATGTCTGAAAACATGTATTTTTAGTAAGAGAATAAATACCTACATTGTTTTATTTTAAATGAAAAAATGAGTTAATAATTGCGAATTGAATAAAATTGGTTAATATGACTATCCGAAAATACATGGATTTCCACAATTTTACAATTTTGTAGTTGTAATTATGGAATAATGATACATGCACTGGTTTGTATCCTTGAAATTTTACCATTATTTTTTGCGTGATGTGTACATTGCTGTGGTGCTTTTTTCACGAGAGAATATCAAGCAGATAAGCTATTGTGTTGCACAAGCTAGTCTGTTATTGAAAACCCAATTCAGAAAACCTTAGCTTGCATTTCAAAATATGTTTGATTTGTTTGAAGACTTTTTCGTAAACCTGAATTTTTTTTCTTAGGAAACATCTGACATTAATATTGGACAGTTGCTTCCAAAGCTTCCTTGAAGTAAAACCTATTTGCACAATATATCCTTGGGAAATGCAGGTGACAAGGCATATGTTTGAGCAGACCTTAAAATTAATAAATATATAAATATTCTACAATAAAATAACATTTTCGCAATTGAACACAACACGTTTTAGAACATACTTCCATTTTTCATGTATAATCATATTGTAAATAGCACAGGAGATCAACTTTTTTATTATCTCGAACAAATGTTGGTTTTTAATGCTGCATGGAAAACCATGCTATACAGCTAAAAATAATTCAATAACAAATAAATACATTGCAGATGCATTTTGCTTCAGCATAATAATCATTTTGGACTACTTTATGGATTGGCTTTTAAAATGAATTTCTGATACTTTTACATCAAAAGTACATCATGTCTTTTTGTCCAGGTTTGGTAAATTATCACACAAATCCAAACTTAATCCGTCAAATAGCCAACTGAAAATAGATTTTCAAAGGCTATATTTTTAACACATGAAGATTAAGAAGACATTAGAGATTACATAGTGAAATTTATTAAACGTCAAACAATGCATTCTTAAATACGGTTGGTATAAATGCAGTACTTTTGCAGGTGTTTCATTTTCCTCCATTTCTGATACTTTCTGTATTACCATTCAATTAAGGTTTTTAAAATACTCTCTACTATTAATATCAAACTTCGTTGATCAATGGAGTATTAACTGTGTTGGCGTTAGGGATATAAATGGATTTAAAATATACATCTATGTACCTGAGTCAAAGTTACAAACAAAATAGATGTACCTAATGCATATTTTCTTCAAATACTTCGAATGTACAATTATCGTCTTTGATTTTTTACTTCTTACAAGTTTATACACCAAAATATTTTAACACAGTCGGTAATAGCAAGAAGACATTGAACATTTTTCTGACCCAACTAGGCTCACGGTTGGATTAGCATCGTGAGGAAAATCCTACTAAAAAGTTCCTTTCCTCATCTGATTTTTTACCATTTTTGCATGTGATCGGTTTTGCATACGGACACATTCAATACTTTGTCGACAATGGACGTATAAATAGAATTACATTTCCTTCGAATTTTCTTTCTCAATTCCTTATACCATCGTGAAGTATTGAAGCTCGACGCAGTGAAACACAAAGATTGCATTTACATACAAAAAACGTAGGGCAGATGGACATTCGAACATAATATGTTGAGTATATGTATCAGTTAGCATGGAAAATGTGTAGCATTATCAACCGAATATGACAGGTACATAGTTCCTTAAAAAATGCAAAGTTTTCCAATGCGTATGCAATACCCTGACATGCATTTTTACGTAAATTCAACTACCTAATCGGACGCGCTCCATCATAAAAGTAAAGTTACTTGTGGTAATAACTGCCATTATTAGTTTTATACCAGTTTTAGTCGTTGATTGTGCAGGTAATCTTTTGCCTGATTGAAAACGCCTTGTGTATTAAGCATTTATTTGACAACAACGTTTTTATTTTCCTTGAAGTCCTACAGTTAAATTTTAAAATTCAAATTTGAAATTTTAGTGTAAATTAAATTACGTTTTATAATGATCTCCAAAGGCAAACTACCAATTTCAGGAGGTAATCTTCGTTATGGGACTCTAGTGCAAATTTACATTTTTATTTTTGTGTGTTTCGTTGGAAGTATGATGTTCCTTTTGAAGTGGACTCAGCAAAATACAGAGATAAACACTAAAAATTCCACCACCGGTGAATCGTCCCTTACACAATCGCAGGAATATATACCAATCAATATGGAATATAGTATGGGGGCCGCCAAAATGGGTTTTGTCGTCAACACGAAAATCGTACCTGAGTGTAAGCCCATTTCTATATTTAAGCCTTACTCAAAATAATTACAATATTGCAATACGTAAAAACAATTTCTAATTATTTGTGTCGGCCTTAATTTATCTATCCAGGTGACTTCATGGACTATATTTTTGGAATGCCTGTTTCTCAAGCCGATCCATGCCTAATTGCAGCAGTGAAAGAAAAATTCGTCATACAACCGGCCCCACAAAATACATTTCAACAAATTATTCACCTGAACGTTCAAGCTGACTTGCCCACAAATATTGAGAAATTCAAGTGGGTGGAAAAACTATTAATTGAAAACTCAACAGATGGGCTTGGTTTCTTTATTGAGTGTGGTGCCAATGATGGTTCCTTCATTTCCCCAACAATTCGTCTGGAAAAAGAGTACAGCTGGACGGGTCTTCTCATTGAAGCTAATCCAATCCCATTTCAAAAACTTCTTGAGAAAAAGCGAAATGCTTATGCTGTCAACGCAGCACTTTGCACTGGCAAAAGTCCACAACCGATTACATTCTTTACGAACCCGGCAAATACCGGTATGTCCGGAATACATAAAAGGATAGATAGAAAAGTTACGGTTGATATAACAGTTCAGTGCCTTCCATTTTATTCGGTTCTCAAGGCATTGGATTTAAAGTCTGTGGATTATTTAAGTTTGGATGTGGAGGGTTTGGAGCTAGACATTTTGAGAACTTTACCATTCGGAAGGAATAACGGTGATGGGGATGAAGTTATATTTAAGGTGATGACAATAGAGCACTGGAGTGTTCCCGGAGGTGAGCAGGCACTTCGTGATTTTTTGGAGCCAAGGGGTTATAAGTTTATTAAAACAATGATTGATATATTAACTAGAGATTCGCTTTTTGTTCACCACAGCTTGTATGAGAAGGCAAAACTAATTCAAATTTAAATTACTATTTTTGTTAAGGTTTCAATCCAATTTAAGCATTATACTTTGTCACTAAATTTTTGATGATTTCTTTAAAATCACGGAATACGCGTATTAACGAAGCTATTACCAAAGTTGTTATGCAGAAATATTTATTTACTTTGTTTAATGGGACACGTGGAATATTGTAAATTTGTATATTTTTACAGTTAGTATTTTAGATGTAAGAGAATTTTTTTTACTGATCAGTTTAGAACATGTAGTTCTATATTTGTTGTTTATTTGAATACATTTTTTGAAAGACATTTCATTTTATTCATGATAATAAAAACCTGCGCTTATTAATGTAAACTTTGGAACTATACAAGATACCATCATTTCAATTAAAATAATTCGGAATTGTTCCCAACTTGCAAAACTATATCAGCACGCATATTTATTA
>JAQFZH010002582.1:0-16103 GCA_034695485.1 Entomobrya nivalis | reverse complement strand
CAGTTTTATTGACAAGTAAGGGTTAAGACATTTTCAAAAAATCATTCATGGCGCTTACAAATTAAGTTTTTGTAAAAAAACTGTCATGACAACTGAAAAATCCTAACGGGGCAAATTGAGATGCGATAACGGTGCGTTAACTAGCCAGAAGCAAAAAACGTCACGCGTCTTACAAAATAAAATAGCATACAAACGTAATAGTTTAAATTTAAAGGTTTGGTTTTATTGCATTTTCACCACTGGTATTGAATTCATATTAGTTTACACAATATAGTATACTGGTTCTATATACGACATATTTATTCTCTCGTTTAAGTTTAAGGTGTGTATTGTATACATTCATATGTGAAGACTCACGACGACTGACTGAACAACAATAATATTACTCCAATTTTGTAAGTACCCTACGTTAAATAAAGTTCTCTACGACATACATGAAAGAAGTAACATTATACATTATATGTATCTATAGTATAATATTATAGTAGTTGTATTGGCAGTTGAGATCATACTAGTCCACTAAGATCTCAAAATGGACTGAGCCAAGTCGGTTTTGTCGGTCATAGTGAATGTTCTTAGACCAAGCTCTGCACTCGATGTTGATGAGTGTGTGACCTGGAAATGAATGACGTCAGAGACACATTAACAACTTGACTCATATTTCATTGTTTGATCAATTGCGAACATTGTCGTTAATTTGTTCACTTACGTGAGGATGGTGGAACAACCATTTGGACCATGAGAAATGGTGTTTTGTAATTTGGCTGATTCCTGTATGGAAAGAAATAACCGGGAATACCTTTGGTTGGGTTGTATCGAATGTTTCCAGGAGGTAAATTTTCCTGATCTCCAACGTTTTCACCAGCGCATGAAATCCAGACAGTTTTCAAAACTTCCACTTCCTTCAAAAACGAATTAGAAACGCTTAATTATTTAGTGTACGAAAATGCAATTGCATTTTTTGTAACCTCAAAATGACTTACCTTTCCAACATTTTCTGTTTTCTTAACTTCAGCAAGGATGTGGTTTTTCAGGTCCGCGGGCATTGCATTGTCTTCTTTGTTGACTTGCTCGTCTAGTTCGGTTTCCAAGAGGGCAGGGTCATATTTGTCGTTGTGAACGCCAAATGGTTCTGGTTCCCAGTCGTAAATCTATTATCAATTAGTAAATGTATATTTATATTTATTAGAATGAGCACAATGATACATGCGCATTTCGGTGGCGTTTTAACAAGTATTGAAAAGTGCAAGTAAGTCGCCTTTAAAGCACTAATCATCATTGAAATCATATTCGCAGTCTAGACTATTTGGTTTTCCATTTAAATGAATATTAATGATTATCTCAAGATAGAGGAATACTTACATCGTACAACAATAAAATTAAAATCAGTGTTTAAAATTGTATTAGCATTAGCTTGGAGTTATATATAATGTATGAAATCGAAACCAGTACAATACAGTTGTGTACCGGCATGACTGGTTTCAATGCATCGTCACCATAAAAAAACCATAAACGCAATAATAAAGTAACTTCTAAAAATACTGTCGAATTTTGACCACATTTTAGTGCCTTGTAAATACCTTGTTAAGCTTGATAAGTACACAGGGATTTCCAGCTGGGTACCCGAATTCATTTGCCTTTGAACATTCACCAAGCTTGTCGATGGGAACTCTGCAAACTCTGTGGGACCCTGCAGCTTGGTTTAAGCCGCAGACGATAGCATTGCTGGCACTCTCGGGCACTTGCGATTCTGTAAATGTAGTTATGGTAAAATGTGAGTAAAATGTATTGAATTAATGCTGTGTGGGATGCATTACGCATGTTGCAAATTTTTTGCAACAAGTCCTCATGACTGTTGTAAAAAAATGCTTACCATCAACGAATTTGGTAAGTTGGTCAGACCAAAATGAGTAGTCCTCCTTCGACTTAGTATTGAACCAAATTAGAGTAGATTCAGAGTTCTTATCTTGGTCAGGCATCGGTCTGAAGCCAATCCCCGGGTTGGAACCTATCAAACTAGCATCTTGCCTCCATTTAGGGGAGCCACCTTCTTCAGGCCTTTCAAGAGTTGTCGCAAAGATTTGGTAGCATAGGTAGAAAAATGCAGAGAGTAAGGCGTAAAAGATGATGTAGAATACGGTGATTTTAACTGAAAACAACAAATCGAAAAATAAATTAGAAATGTTTGTTCATCATTAAATTTACATAACAAACTTTATACTTGATTGCTTTATAGTAGATTATATAAGTAGATAGTACTTTAGTTTAGGATCACTTTTTAATTTTCGGAATATGGTTGATATTATGAAGTATTTTATACTATATCATATGATCGGTCGCATTCCCAAATAGTTTATATACATCTATATCATTCCACACATGGGTCTAGGAAAATATGCACATATATATATTTTAATTTAATTGTGATGCAACTTTATTGAACTTCATTCATTCATTTGTGTTCGATTTGATACGAACATTATTATCTGAAAAGGCTTAATACTGTGTTTCACTGATCATTTCTGATAGATAAAACTTACTGTATAAATACTTGTACCACACCAATTGTGATCTCGATATATCATACATAATTTGCATTACAATGTATTTTCACGGTATTCCATTTTCCCTATTCCATGTAAGAGCGTGAATCAGACAAAACGCTATATGCAATGCAAAAACAACACGCTAACGTGGACTCCACATCAGAGGAAAAATTGTTTCATTGTATTGTACTGTGATAGATAACGCATGGGAAGTTAAAACTACAACCTTAGTAAGTGCAGTGGGTCAGCCAATCTCTAAATCTCAGTAACGACATAAATTCGATAAAATGCATGACGAGATCTTGGCCACTTGACTGGCTTCTCGATTTCTGTTTTATATACTGATATATATTTTTAATCATACTAACCATACTTCATACTTATCATAGTCTAAATGGAGAAGATGTTATCCCTTTTATGAAACCTGTCGGCGTTTACTGAAACAATCCCTTAAACATTTCGCAAACATTCGATACCTACGCCAAGCCTTTTTTATAGCCTTTCAGCTTTTAATTTCAAACTAAATGCAACCAAATGCATCAAGATTCTACGTGCTTATTGTAATCGGCTGCAGACTAATCAAGAATAGTACGTTTACTTCATGCTATTACAATCGCTATTTACGCGGCGTCTAATTTTATTATTTTGCCAAATTACAAGTTTGCGAATATTCATGCTGTTCGTCTCATATCATCCATATGAAAACTCGAAGGTCATGCTAGTCATAATAGCATCGAAGATAGCAAAAGTAATTATGTTTATGTTGACTGCAAATATGACTTAGGAATCACTCGTGTATAAAATCTCTATGGATTCGCTTCGCAATGGAATGGCAAGTTAAGCAAAGAGATGTCGTTCTTTAGATGCAATTTAAAACTCAACCATTTTTTAAATACAATCTTTCTATGGAACAGATTTAAATCTTTATTGAATGCCGAATGATGGACAACAGTTGCTATTTGCTATTGATAACGCCTGCATTATGTGATAAAAATTATCACGTTGGATAGTTTATGTACATTTGCAAGTTCTCATTGAGGACTTCATAAAAAAATCGTCTGTCTACGGTGGCGTTACAAGTACTTGACGAGGCTCGTAAAGCAGCGGAATGTAGTTTTCTAATTGTAAATTAATTAGATTACCATGAACAAGCTGCTTTCATTCATTGCCTTCTGTTTTCCATGCATCGTATACGTATTTAAATGATTTGTATGTAAAGCTAACTTTTAATTTTATAAACATGTATCACACCTGGAATTAATTTTAATTTAAAAGCAACTTCCTTTTAGTTGTTTATTAGATTTAGGGTTATGGGCTCTTAATTACGAGTTTTCTTAGAAAGAATATTACTTTCCAAAATAGAGAATACGAATATTATGCTCTCAAACCGCTCAAATTAAGTATGATTATTTTTACTATTCTATTACTATGGAAAAACTTCACCCTGTTGGTTGAGATCATGAAATTTATGCATTTCGTGGATTTGATTTCACATTTTGATTTTGTCGCATGAATTCTAGTTGTGAAAATTCCCGACTGAAATAGTGAATTCAAAAAATTGCCTCAATGTCCAACTAAAATCGTCGGAAATGCTTAGTTAGCCGCTTTGTTGAAACTTTCAAAGCTTTGCTTTACAATATTAAAACGAAAATTATTTATATCATAGGTCCTGTTAAATATATATTTTTTAAAGGAATTTTATTCTTGAACATTTTAATAATGTCCACACAGCGATTGGACAATATTTATTTGCTTAGGTTTTATAACAAAGCACGAAGTTTTCAAAAGTAGGCCAAAGAGAAATGCAGCCAACCATGCTTAATCTGAATTGTAAGATGTAGGGAAGTTTCCCGTACATAATAAAGTTACCCTTACGTGTAAACTTTCTTTTCTATTGTAAGTTCGAAGGTGTCAAATGTGTTTAATATTAAATCCGCTAAATAATCTGAAAGTTTTCACAATAGTTTTTCGCACCATATAGTGATGTCTCTGTTGGCTCCAAGTCCGAAAAAATGCATAATACACTAGTTTTCACTGATAACGTGTAACAATTACAAGTTTTTATTTAAAAGATCTTGGATATAAACGGACGAACTAACAGTCTTGGGCGTGATACCGCGTAACCAATAAGATCCTTTGAAGGAACATACTAATAAGCATGAAAACGCATGATATTGTGTCTCCCGATATTAAAAAGATATTTTATGCACGTAACGTGACTACAGACTACAGACAGCAACATTTTTAGGATGTTTTATAATGTTCTTTAAAATTTCGTCTGCAAGAGACATAGACCCACATTCGATCAATTACTTTTTTAGTATACAATTCTATATTTCATTTTTATTCACAATTGTGCCTAAAACGCACTGCATATTCGCTAAGCTGGGATCCAAGACCATGATGAATATTTACACCCACGTGCAGGAATTCACATACTATTATGTTGGAAGAAGCTTTTATGCTGTATCGTATGAAATATCGTCTACTGGTTCGTTATTTAAACTTAGTAATTTCTTTCTCATTTCCCATTTCTTTCAACGTGAATTTGTCGTTCTCGCAGAGTTTTTGGTTGGTTTGGATTCTCTTGAAGTCAAGGGGAAACTAACAATGTGATTACTATTTAGAAAATGAGCTTTCGTAGATATCCTATTATTGTGATTTCTACAATAACATAATAACTCTACAGAATCAATGGAAGTAATTGACCCATTTAATTCATTTTGAAAGCCTGGTACATATTCCCCAGACTCACCACATCTTACAAGTTGTCGTGAAAACCAATTCCATCATCGGTCAGGTTGCTACTATGACGGTGTTGCTGGATTGTCTATGGACTGGCTTACATCCATGGTAAATTAGTCTAGTACATCTCTGCAAAACTCTAGTTTTCAATTCTATTGTAATTTATGGATTTTCACACATGCGTCCATAAAACAGCCTCTGATGAGCGTAAGCATTTCATTATAAATGCTTCATTATATTTTTGCATCCAGAGGAAATTATAAAATATTTCATACAGTTTAACAAAACTGATGGCTTGAAATACCAATTCGCAACCAGTTACACGTTAAATTACATTTTTACCTACACAGATTTTTCCACAATGCAAATGCAACCATTATGTGTGTTGGAAAACTGGTAAGAGGCGGTTGGTTATATAAATTATAATAAAAGTTTTTACAAAACTACGCTTAGCTGCACAAACATATTGAAATACTACTTACTGAATAACCAAACCACATCTTTTAAGCAAACAGCGGAAGATCGGTGTCGGGGGTTGCAGAAATGAGCAGCATTAATTTTGGAGTATGCATCATTATTAGGAACATCAGCTTCATCATCATCACTCACTATAACTGCCATGCCGTGACTGCATGGCATTGGCAGATTATTGTGTTATGCCGTATATTAAGATGTATTATTTATCACCACCAATAAAGCACCTACCATAAAACACGCGTATATTTTTCTGTTTTCTCGTGTTTATGCCGTATTCTCATTTTGTTAAAGCCCTCTGCTCTCTGCGTCTCGCACTCCCAACCAGACTTTTCTCTCGTACAAAATAATAATACCGTCTACCAAACCAAAGGTGTTGCGCTATTATTACGTACACGTAAAAGTACACAGTGCAAAATTCATTGATATAAACTCACAACTAGACAAGACAGTACATTTAACTGATATATATTGCTCTCTATTCAATCCACCTTTATCAAACAATTTGTTTGCTATCTATTGTGTGTCAGAGTGGCAAACCTGTAAAAAGATAAGGGGAAATGGGACGATTATTAGGTAGCATAATATTCAGCAAATACGCAAGTCCTTGAGTCGCCAAAGAGCTCTTTTTAATTAGCATTAATTCACAAATTCAGTAACAACGTGTAATATTCATCGTCAATCACGGAATGGTTCCATAAGCAAAAATCTTGTGCTTCATAGTCGCTGTCGCATATTAAATAAAAAACCTGACGTAATTTTTGTACTTCAGAGACGCATGATACAAACACCTTGACTCGACAGTCGACACTCGAGTGTTTTACCATTTAACCTGATCCCTCACACTCACCTAGCCTAGTATGCGATATGCGATGCACATGCAGGATTTAATGGCTAACGAGCAATTTTATTATCAAATGTCCAACATGTCTATTTTCTACCATTTTTTATTGCAATATCTGTGTTCACATATTACATTAGCCAAGGAAATATGTACACGGAAAAAAATAATGTGTTCCCCAAGGTGGGTGTTCGTGAAACGTTAGAATAATGGGCCATAACTTATGGATTTTATGGTCATAGTCATGTACTTTGAGCAAGTACATTCTGCACTCATTTTTATCCATTATCAGTTTTTTCTACCGGAGAAAAAAAAAGTCGAACTATCCGAAAAACTATTTATATCTATCTACATGATCAGAAGTATTATTCAAACTTGATAGGAAACTTTTGTAAATTACTATTATCTGAAATAAAGCATTAGTTTCGAAAGAAGTACAAATAAATTTTCCATTGGCTAAACGAGGACAAAGGATTTTCCCTAGGTTCAATATCTATTCATTAAAATTCTGAAATTAATACATACGTGCATACTGTTTATTCTACTCCCAACTTAATAACAAAGCCTAATCCTCATCAGATCTGAAAATTACACATTTTAACTCATACTGTCATACACCATGTCACGCTTCCTACACTACTACTCTAATCTATAATACATTTATAATGGGCTCCGAGTTTTGTAACTTTGTAAACTATGAACTCTATGAGATGAAATGGAAAGATATTATTCGTTATCATCATTCTCGTATTATTATCGCTTTTTAGTAAGCAAAACTACAAAAACACCTATGTATGTATTTTTGCTGGAAATAAAGCCATATAATTTCTAATATTATAAGGTGAGATGAGATGTGCGATATCATACACTTGAGAGAGAGATGTGGAGAGCACATGAGAATTTCCTTTTAAAGTTGTTGAATATGTAAAAGGATTGCTTTTCTGATACATATTTTTTGTGCATTTGCCAGACCAGCAGAAAAAAAAAAGTTTTTTTACTGTCTAATACGACAGCAACAGTAGTACTCACATAGCTGTGTAGAATGTCTAAGTTTGGAATTACTGAAAGCATGCACACTCCGACCCTTTTATATATTGAATACTTATGCCAAAAAAGCGGAAAAGGCATGATGCTGCTGCCATGTTCCTTCCTCTCTTTTTTCTCTCTCTACAAAAAGTACCTATCTAAGTTCACAGCAAACGTTAGATGAATAACATGTGCTGCAACTTTCTCTGTTTGGGCAATACGCAGACTTTTTATGAACTTTGGGTGAAGGAGAGAGAGAGAGGGAAAAGAGAGAATGAGCCAAAAGTACATTTCCTTTTACTGCTTTCTCATTTCTTTACCCTCTTCTTGTACTACAAATACATAATATTTAATGCTTGCTGGATGGATACGATATTCTGGCTCAATACTATTTTTAAGTCTTTTGTCGTTTATTTCCCTTTCTCTTACTTTCTCTGTTCCCTTATTCTCCCACTTTCACCATTTTCCATGATATGATGAGATTCTATGAGATTTTCTCGCGGAATAAGCCTTTAGCTTTTTGAGTATGCTTTTAGAGAAGAAATAAGAAACATACTGCTTGTTGGCTTCACACTCAGTCATAGTCAGTCTTGTTGGATTGGATGTTTAGACGAGAGTCAAAAATATTTCTATATGTACTTCTCTTTTTTTGTGAGCAACCTGGTCAAACTATTTGTGTTGTTACATATTTACCAAATCCTATTAAAGAAAAATATGGTGTTTTATAAATAAATGACTATGATGAGAGGATTTTCCTGCTGCTGCTGCTGCTTTTGTGATCATGGATGTTAGTGGATGGAGAAAGTGGCAGCGCGGATGAAAAGAGAATAGTAAATGTTCAAAGAAAATTTTCTTTTTTGTGAAAAAAAAAACACCTAAAGAGTACATAAAAGGGAAAAGGAAATGTTTGTGGTTAAAGCTGGATGGTGGCCACAAAATGAGCGCTTAAATTTAACACTTTTATGTTGTTCAATGAAATATGAAATTTGTGCCAAAAACGGACAGCAAAACTGCCACGAATTTTTAGTGGTCTTTACACATCTTCATTTTCATCCTTCCTTTTCTCTTTCATGATTCCAATTTTTATATCGCCATTTTGTACTGTACTACTCAATAGTATTTACTACGAAACGAACATAAGCGTGAGAGCTGAGCCTATTCCAAAGCAAAGTCATCTCTTCTAGTATAATAATATGTTTTGGATTTTGTAGTTTCCTTCACGTTTAAGAGAACAAGACATTTATTTTTCTCATCGAGAAGGCAGTTTTTCTCTTGCTATAATATGCTCTTATGCTAAAATGCAATTCCTTGTTATCTTGGAACAGGATACACACCAAAAAATGTGGTTTCATGATGGCATGTTGGTTTTCAGTGGTGTACCTAATGCACATCATTTTTTTATGTGAGTCACTCATTTCTCAGGAAATCCAGTAATATTTCTTAATTTTGTTCTCATTTTTAACATACAAATTCAATCTGACTACATTTAACCAAAATTCACAAATCTAAATTATCTATATTAACTGCATATTATGCAAAGATCCTGAAATATTTTATTTCCTCGATCATGACGTTAATGCATTTTAAGAACAAACCATATTTTTTTTATTAATTATGCAAGGGATGTAATATGTTCCAGTTGTAAATTTAAGAGTTATAAACCACAAAGCAATGTTTAAATGTACACTAATCGATTTAACAAGAAAAATTTGCAACAAATGAAAAAGATATGAATGAGTAACAAAACATTTTGAAAAAAACTTACTCCACGATCCACAAGTCCGTCCCAAAATGGCACCAGTATCCGAATTATATAAAAAGTTCCCGAATCCACCTTGGGAATTGGGGCTATAATTGTCTTTTTTACCGGCCATTTTGATAGTAGCACCCTAAAAAAGTTTACGAACGAGAGATACTGGCGATGATGATGACACTAACAATATGAAAACCCGACTGACTGTCTCAAAGGCAAGATGCCGAGTGAGTGAATGCTATACTTATAATGATGGCACTGGCTCACATACGCGTTCAGTATCTCTATCACTTCGTGATTATGAATTCCACAACTGTTGGAGATACGATAAGAACCAAAGAGAGCAGAGAGAGAGTGTGTAGTGTGCGAGTTTCCGTGAGAGAGTGTGTGCAGAAATAAAAATACGCTTTTGTAACTCGCAACGATCTTTTACCTCTGTACCATCACCGCACTAACTCCTCTTCTATCTCTCTCTCCCTCATCCTCATCACCCCTTCACTACAAACAAATGCGAAATACTCCTCTCCTCATGTGTGCTGCAAATGCAAACGGCAACACTTTTTATTAATTTTGTCCAACGCTCATGCTTTTCGTTTCGTCTACTGTTTGTAAAAAGATGCTTCTTCGTTTGAACTTCTTGTGTGTGCTTGTTAAAAAAAACGCAAATAGCAAAAGTTTTTTTTTTGTTGTTTGCATGAAAAGCATATTTCATTACAATATACACTTATACTCATATACCTATTAAAGAATAGCTGTAATAATATGCTTAAGTCATAAATGAGTCTAATATTAGCTCTTCTAATGGCATATCTATATCATTTAGCTTCTTGTCTGCAATTTTTCTCGTGTTTTAGATTTCATTTCAGGCTAGGTATGTATGTATCTATGTATTCATGTCTTTTGTTTTTTCCCTTTCTGTTGAGGAGAGAAAAAACGAATTGGAATAAGAAGATAACCTTTTTTTAAATCTTCTGTGGCAGCAGCTGCACGAGTGAAGCAAAAGTCTCCTATAATCTATAGTTTATGTTTCCCAAGAAAAAGTTTATATGAATACGTGCTTCAACAAAGAATACGAGTTGAGTTTGTGATATGTGGCAGTTTACATGGTGATGGTGCATGGTTACAAGAAGATGAGGATGTGATTCAACTCTCATTTTTAGAAGATGCAGCAACCAGCCATCGCCGTTATTCTCCGAGAGACTCAGGGACTACTTCCAACGGGTTTGCACACAGAGAGAGGCTATGCTCTGCTATTTCTTGCTTTATACCTATTTTTATGGATGGATGTATGCTACTCGTAAAAGAGCCTATCATCATATTAAACGGAATTTTTATGTTGCCAAATCTGTGACCAACACGACCTTTTTCTTTCACATCTTCACTGATTTAAAATGCGAATGGAGTTATACTTCAAAGGTATATATTTACAAATTATGGAAATATATATATATATGTGACTGTTACATATATACATGAGTTACATTTATGATGGAAAATAATATGCAGGCTCGGCTTGTGATATTTCTGCAGCTGGTTTAGGTGTGTGTGGCTTATTGTGTTTTTCTATAATGGGTTTGAGTTAAAGTATTAGTTTAATCGTAAAAGTAGGATGGAATGACTGTATCTTCATCGTCTTCAAGTGGGGTATGGTATATGGTACATTACTTGCATGTACAGATGCATGTTTCGAATTAATTTCTGTTGTTATAGTTATAAGTATAACCACACCGTAACCACCTCCTTTTCTCTTTATAAAATCTTCCACTCTCTGCAACAAATTCGACAAAATTCGTGTACAGTGTAATGCACTTGTTTCCATTCGAAAGAACAACTAAAGCCAAAAAGTCTGGTAATGACATATACATATTTGACATGCTTGAGTGAGAGACCCTTTTCTCAAGGAAGAATTTGAAATTGAAAAATAGTTGGAAACATTTTGTTTTCAAATCACGAAAAATATTTAATATGTATTTAAGCTTTTTGCAAAAAGAAACTGTCTGTGGTGAAGTGTGGTGACAACGACAACGTATGTAACGAGGGATAGACAGGACTGATTGAAACAATGTAAAATGTTGGGAAACACGCAGCCAAATGTATTTAGACTTACTTTGCCCCCACCAGATTGTGTATTGATGCAGAAAGCAATGCGATATAATCTCTGGAGATATTTCTTAATTGGCGAGATTTTTTCTGCTATAAATGCTATTTGTTAGAGTCTGACTTCGAGATAATATGATTTTGCATATTGTTTATAGTTTGTTCACTTAAAGCCAAACTTGGCGACTAGATGTTTGACATGAAAACAAGTATTTTAAGCCCAAGTCTATTTGCATATTTTTGCATATTTTGGCCATTATTTGCATATTGCATATGCATGCATATTTTGGCTATTTATCGTGCATATTTGCATATTTTGAATTTTTATGCAATTTTTAGAAAAAAAATTAACAAAATTTTGCTGTTAAGACTTAATTTCCGCGTTTTGTGGAACGGTTTTTGATTAAACTGAAACAAATACTCAGAAAGTAATTTAAAATTGGCATTTAAGATCGTCTTTAGCTTGTAAAGTGAATACTTGCTAGACTGGAACTACCGTCAAGGAGAAAAAGTTTTGTCAAAAATATAAAATATTTGAGTTGGATGAAACTAAATCAAAAATATGCTTATTGAATAACACTTTAACTCAAAATTAACCTATAGTTGATTAGAAAGTCAGTTTTTGGCCTTCATAATCAAAATTTTACTTACATATTTACTTGCATATTTTGGCCAAATTATCGTGCATATTGCATACATATTTTGGGCACTCTACTTGCATATTTTCTCGTACTCTGAAGTAATTGCGAATTGCAACTATTGCAAGTACATACATATAATGCCAATAATGCAATGTAAAATGTTGAATGCTTAGTAATCTATGACTAACTCACCAATTTTTTTAGCCCTGATAGTCAGGAAATAATTTCTTTGTTCCACGGATGAACTATTTCTATTCGTGAAAACTTGATGGTGATTTCTATTCATAAATTTACAAGATTTAAAAAAATTCACATTCACGATAATGTCAAAGCTTGCAGTTATCAAATTGGGATTTTGGCTTTAAAATACTTTTTCATGTCATGACATGCTATTTGTGGTCCATAAATGTAGTACTTCACAGTTGACTTTTACCACCTTATCAAATCAAAATGCAGTAAATAAACTTGTGAAGCAGTGACCAAACCCCTCACTAAATTACTGTCGTAGTCGTACCTTTTGATTTTATACTAGACGCATGTATGTATAAAATGGAAGGAATGGAGTAGAATTTTATTACTATAATTTTAAATGCTATTTTACTTGTTATGTATATGGTGCCCTTGCGACGCGGCACTCTGACTTTACATTGATCTGCAAACGATGTTCTAGAATTATTAGAAGCGTATTTGAAACTATATTCTTAAAGCTTTCGAAGTAATCGCAATATCGCAAATCAATTCACCATCTCAAAAAATGGATGAAAACATTATTTTCACTTCAGCAAACGATTATAAAACTCCATTTACCACACATCTTGGTTGTTTCTGTAGTTGATTTATTTGTAGGGCACGCTGCAAGTGTATCGTATAAAATTTATCTTTTCATGCTGTTCCGAGCTCTCTCGGGTACCATCTTCAACGAGAAACGGGAATCACTACTCCGAGTTTTTATAAGTACATAACGTGTAAAAGACTACTTAGACTAAGTTCCCCACTTCTTTCATGCCATCATGCCAGCTTTATTGTTGATTTTGCTGAAGTAAGCTGAAAGGATAAAGGGTATTTGAACAGAATCAACGTGATGCACACATGGGGATAATGTATTTGATTGCGAATCTTTTTCTTTCCATATCTATAGCTTCATGCAAGTTGTGGTGGTACTGCTCCACCAGTTCTGTTCCAGAGCTCGTAATTGAAATGTTTTTCTTGTCTAGAATTCTTCGAATAATGTCTCCTTAGGAAACTAACTCTTTCTTGTCATTATAATAAGTAATATGCAATAGGGATATGATGAAACTGGACTTCATGATAACTAACTAAGCAAAATACTCTTTCCCTCGCACAGAATTGAAAGTAAACCTATCAGATTTTAGCCTAAAAACGATACTTTCTACATTGTCCTAATGACATTTATTAGTCTAAGTCTCGCCCCGGCACGGCCTAGAATTCAGACTAGTAAATCATCAACAATCAGCATTCGACTATATTTACGAATTAGGATAAAATTAGTGCTATACTTTATTCACAATTTCTCGGTTTGACATGCAAAGTGTATACTAAATAAAATATTCGTACGGCTTACAAAATAATTAAGTGTAGACAAATATTTGTTCTTTCACCTCAAAGAGGTGTCGTTCGTTATAATAATGATTATAATGTTTCAGACAAATCACAAGTTAAAATTACAATTATTATAAATAGTGGTTTCATTTGAATGCTTATATTTTTTAAATGTATAAAATTGGAAGAATGCTTATTTGAAGATACCTATTTTCTTTTATAGAATAGAAATTGACATAACAGACAAAATCACAAATTATTTTTATGTACTGTAGAAGACCGGATGCCGGTTATTTTTGTTTTCCATGTTTTTGTGTAGCTTAATATTGCATTGAGGACCGAAAAATATTCAATTTGTACAATCATCCTGCCTGGCTTTCAGTGGCTGCATTTTAGCTCTCTTTGAAATGGGTGCTGAGTTCAACTCCAATTTCGAACCGAAACGCTTCTCTAATGGTCGAATTTGTGGTTGATAAGTAGTCAGTGAACAAGGAGCAACTGACCGTCGTATTGACTGAAGGACAAAAATTATTGTCGTTAAGATATGATTCTTAGATTAATTGAATTGATATTTGCTTTGAAAAACACTATAAATACCTGCAAATTTGCTTTACTGGGGCTAGGACCAGTTCGACCAGATTTTTTCCCATACTTTTCCTCCTTGAATAGCTTCCATTCTTTATCAATCATGGTCGGAATTTCTTCTCCCAATATTTTCATCTTTTTGCCATGCTCGGTTTCAAACTTCTGAGCGAGTGAGATCAATTCAGCTTCAACCTTGGGAATAGCCTTCATGACATAATTGTGCATGTTTTGATCTTTCAGCAGAGAGCCTCCCCTGAAAATGGAAAAAAATATTCAATTAAGCGTATATGTATGTATTATGTATATATGTATGTCATGTGCTTTTTATTTTTGATACACATGTTTCTTTTATATAACACCTACCTATTTACAAAACGAGAGGGATCGGATGCTTTTGTCTCGAGCTCACGTAACTTTTTCCACATTGTGTCTCTTTTTTGGATCTACAGAACACAAAAACGTCAAAAAAATATTTTTTTACACATTAACTAGTTAACAATATTATATTTTTTAAATGGATTGATTTCATGGAAAATACCTTTAGCAAAATTTCTTGATTTTTCTTGTGGTAAATTTTCCACTTATCCAATTCCGTCTTATGGATTGACAGCATGTTTTCTGTGAATTCGCAACTTTCAAATTCAATAAATTGCCTTTTCTCTTCATCCGTAATAAGACACTGATCCCATATGTCTGCTATCTCCTTTCTTAACTCGCAAATAAATTCCCGCAGTTTCCGACTTTTGTCCACCTTTCTACTGCAGTATTGGGTTTTCAACTCAAGAAGCTATAATATGAAGTCAAGTTACAACAATTAAAACATACTCAGTTGATTAATGTCTCATATAGAGTAAAACACGAAGTATATAAATATTATTAACTATTACCGTGTTTAAAATGCCTGAATCAGCATTCGTGAAGCACAAACCAATCTCTTCATTGTTCTCCAGCTCACTCCAAAATGCTTGCACCTCCTTCCATAAAGCGGAAGACTCTGATTTCTTCTCTTCAACTCGTTTGACCAACTGATCATACACCTCCTAAAACACATCATATAACCAGAATCAATGAGACTTTCATGAATAATCATATTATTACGGTAGTACTCTAAATGCGAATTCAAACATTTTATTATATTGCACTACATCATCGCTCTATTTTTACCTGGCATTTCCAAATTTTCTCTATACTTAGACTTTCCTCTGCCACATTTTCCAGGTCATCAAAAATCAACTTTCCAAATTCCTCATCTTCCGGTCTACTACCCAGTATCTCATACAACGGCTTAATTCTCCTCCTCCATGCAGCAAACTCCGACTTTAAATTCCTCTTCTGATTCTCAACAGCCTGAACAGATTCCATGATTTGTTTTTCACACTCATTGTCCTTATGAGGAGTATCCATCTTTAATGCACTCACTTGACCTGTCTTGCTACTTTCACCAAACACTTCACACAAATCAAGTCTTTATTATTTAACCAGGTTCACTTCACTCAAGTCAGTACATAAATTTTTCAACAATACCTGTATCTGTTGTTCCCTATTTATAATGTCAAAATAATGAATAACAGTTAACGATTCAATATTATTCCACCAATTTTCTTGCCTTGAGAGTTGATCAAGTTTATGTCTTTACTTTAACTGTTCTCATTGCATAGTGCATTGGATATAGCAGCTGCTTGTCAGATTGTTGACCGTTTCCTCGTGGAATAAAATATCAAAGGGAATTCTCACAAACAAACAAGCTTGTTGTTAGAATTTGGATATAAATGGTTGGGCTTACACCATTCCTTAGGCTATCTACACCACTGCATTTCAAATTTTGTTACACAGCA
>JAQFZH010002581.1:0-16103 GCA_034695485.1 Entomobrya nivalis | reverse complement strand
TAAACCAGTACTTTTGTAACAAAACTTTCATGCTTGTTTTACTCAAATTGCATCAGCTTAATTTAAATTCGAATTTCTAATTTCAAGTATTCATTACCCATTCACAGTTTTTGTTGAAATATAAAATAAATAACATAAATATTTTGCATAAACAATAATATTTTCCCCATTATTTTTAAACACAATCTGGCCAAGGTAGTCTCATGGCAATTGAAATCTGAATTTTGTGTCATGCGTACAAAACGTTGACTCCAATAATAAATGCAAGTTGACAATATAAACATTAACAGCAGCATTAGCATACACAAAATACCTCCTTCAAAATGTGAAACAAAATCAATATAATAGCCAAACGAATTTTATAAATTACAGTCAATGCAGTAGTTCACGTGTCGTTTTTTATTATAAGTCAATATATGTAAGTAAATTTGGGTAAGTTTTATTCATATTCATAAGCTAATGCACGTCAAAATATTGAACCTCGGCGTACGTGATCGCATATGTATCATCATTTGCAAGAGAAACAATTGAACCAATAACATTAGATAGTGAAAAGGCTCAGCTTGCGTTTTGTGTAGGGATATAGTTAACGCTGAGGTGAGGTATTTATGGTGTACATTACGTTGAATGTATGCACACCAGCTGTAAGTAGCTGAGACCTCACGTTTGAAAGTACATCTACGCTCATGCTCCATACAAAGATGCTTTCTATCCATTGAATACTTAGCATGAAAGCAGTCTTGTCTCAACAAGGTACTCGTCCGAACGCACATAAATGTAGTCGTTCGGGTACATACTGTTTTGCAGTATCCTAGTTTTAACGACTAAAGCCCGTACAAGTGACATTTATTTCACTCGACTTGAAGCTAAGCTTTTTATTTCAAGGAAGCTGCTCAAGCTAGTAGATTTGCTCTGCTTTTTAGCTGTAATTTACAAATATATAATTTCCACTGTTTTCGACTCAAATATCTCTTACTAGCTGCTTTCCTAAAAGAGTGCTAGTTATTGGGAACAACAAACAGAGTGCAGAGAGTCAATTGCCTTGAACAAACAATATAAGTTCCAATTTGTTTATATTTAAAAAGTGAATCAGGAAGACTAAAACTTTCTACTTACTGCTTACCGAGTTTCAGTTACACTAAAATGGCGTCCGAGGATTTTAAATGTGGTTTCTGTGAAAAAGCGTTTAGTTCAGAAAAAAAACTACGAGTACACAATAACTATCATCTTGGAAGGCACCAATGCGTATTTTGTAGCAAAGCCACTAATAACGCAAGTAATCGCAACGTCCACTATCTTAGGCACAATAACGAGAAATCATATATTTGTGATGTGTGTAAAGATTCATTTGTTACTTCCTACGATTTAAAACGTCACATTAAATCTCATACTGGGGAAAAGCCTTTCTCGTGCAAACTCTGCATAAAATCATTTTCCAAGAAATCTAACCTAAGAAAACATGAAATCGGGCATGCCAAAATGAAATCATTTAAATGTGAACATTGTGAAAAAAGTTTTTCCCGAAAATATAATTTGCAAAAACACTTGAATACACATCAAACAGACACGCCTTTCAAGTGCAGTTTGTGTTCGAAGTGTCCGGGATCAGCGCAGTCTCTCAAATACCACATTTTAGCACATACAGGAGAGAAGCCTTACCGATGCCAAATTTACGAAAATACATTTGCAAAAAAAAGTAGACTAAGGCTGCATGAAATGGAACACAATCCCAAAAAACGTATAAGTTGTGAGGTGTGCCACAAGAACCTTAAATACAACACTACTTTAAAACGACACATGAAAATTCACAGTGGTTTGAAACCGTTTGCATGTGGTTTATGTGGAAAAGCATTTGCTGAGCGGAGTAAGTTGAAAAGGCATACTAACTCAGTTCATCAAAAAATTAAAGACTATATTTGTTTTTTATGCGAGAAAGGATTCTGTTCAAAGGAAAAGTTAGCAGACCACATGAGAGTTCATACAGGTGAAAAACCTTTCAAGTGTCACCAATGTTTGCTAGCTTTTGCGACATCCAGCGGGTTGCGGCAACATATGGTCCACCATAATTGAAGTTAAAGTTGACTTTATACCCGATTCAGCTATTGTACTAATTGCCTATTCGTGAATTTCAAAAATAGCACTTTGATGTATGTAAGTGGAATTATTTCGTATCATAGCCGATTTGTTTTATATTTTTTATGGAGCTCTGGCCACATCAGTGTTATGTAAAGTAAATAAAATAAGCACATTTAAAAGTACATAATTTTTTTATTAATACTGCTGTATGCATTTTTGGAAAAGTACGTATAGTTAAAAAATTGTAAGTCATGTGAAATAAGCTTTGGCCGACAGGTGCACAAATTACAAAATTGTAATTTAATGCCACAGGTTTCGTAGGCCTCTTGTGACTTTTCCTCGTGCAAGAACTTTAGCCATTGTCAACGTATTTGTAATAAAGACCTACATAGTGTTTCAGACTAGCATGTAATCAACAAACTGAATAAGTAAAGTGGATTAAATAATAGTATGGAAACTATATCCACCAACAAACTAATTTCGTTAAGTATATTATGAAGCTATGCAAAGTTAATTTAGTTGTTACGTTATTTTTGTTTTGCCAGTAAACTTCCGTTTTGCCAAATTCTAAAACTCAGCATAAATGAATTTTAAGTTAAGTGTGAATTATGTAAGAGACCATTTAGTAATCAAAGTGACTTGAAAAGGCACACTAAAGTTCTTCATCACAAACTTAAAGAACATCTCTGTAATATATGCGACAAACTATTCTCTTCCAAAAGCTATTAGAATGCAACAGCATACGTTTTTTGACTGGTTGAGTTTGAAGCAAAATGTGGTTGGCTTTGAGGTATTTTGTAACGGCCACGTGTCGTAGAATGTTTGTATACCATTTATGTGTAGCACATATATAACTTTTGAACCAATTGTGAGGATTTTTGTTTTGCAGCCCATGTTGGCTGCATAAGAGGTTTCCTTTCCATTAAATTCCTAAAGTGTAAAACCATTGATGCAAATACAAGTCATTTAGACACGTACTAGTTTTGGTAATCGTATACAGCCAACAAAGTAAATCATTCTGTATTATATTATTTTGTATTGCCAACATGCTATCTTGATTGACGAAAGCCCTCGGTTCAAGTGGCATTTACTTGCTTTAAACTTGAAGTCAATTTTTTATTTCCCAATTAGCTGCACAAGTAACTAGTGTTGCTCAGCTGTTGAGTTGCGATTGTCAATAATCCTTATTGTTACAGGGGTCGACTAACATCATTTTCACTTGTTTTTTTAAACGCGTATAGTTAAAAACAACAACCGACTTTTAAGGACAAATTCCAGACAGAACAGAGAACTAATTTCCCCAAGAGAACAAGATAGTTTCCTATTGGATAATACTAAAGAAGTTATTGACAATACCAAACTCATTCCGATAAATGATTAATAAAATTCAGTTAAACTTATAACAAACTGAAATGGCGTAGCGAAATTTTAATTGCGAAGTTTGTGCAAAAGTGTTAGGTTCAAAAGAAAGTTTAAGAAAACATAATTGCCTCCTGTTGGAAGGCACAAATGCATATTTTGTGACAAAGCTTGTAGTGGTAAAAGCAGTCTTAACATTCACTTACTGAGACATATTAGCGAGAAAACCTACTTTTGTGACATAAGTAATGATTCGTTTGTGTCTGCCTCTGATTTGAGAAATCACAATAAATCTCATACCGGGGAGAAGCCTTTCTCGTGCAAACACTGCTTAAAATCTTTTTCTTTTATATCTAACCTCAAGCAGCATGAGTTATTGCATCTTAAAATCAAACCTTTCAAATGTACTCATTGTAATAAAAGTTTTACCCAAAAGTCTAGTTTCAAAAGCCATTTGAACACACATCAAGCAGAAACGCCTTTCAAATGCAGTTTGTGTTCTAAATGTCTGGGATCAGCGCAATCTCTCAAGAACCACATTAGAAGACATACTGGGGAAAAGCCTTACCGATGCCCAATTTGTGAAAAACCATTTGCACTAAAAAGTAATCTACAGCAACATGAAAACACACATAGTTTCAACGAGCGTCACAACTGTGAAATATACCACAAGAAGTTTAATGACAAAAGTAACTTGATGCGGCACGTTAAAACTCACAGAGGTTTAAAACCATTTGTTTGTGAATTATGTAATAGAGCATTTTCACGACAAAGCAGTTTGAAAACCCATCTTAAAGTTGTTCACAATCCAATTAAAGATCATGCGTGTAATTTGTGTGGCAAACGATTCTCCTCCAAGTATTGTATGGAGTCCCACATGCGAGTTCATACGGGCGAAAAGCCTTTTAAGTGTCACAGTTGTTTAACTGCCTTTGGACGTGAGACGGGATTGAGACGTCATTTGCTCGTCCACAATAAATAAATATTTTATTAGAATTGAATTACTTTAAAAATCCACGACTGCAAATTTGAAAATTGTTAAGATATTTATGTTACATGTAAAATTATTTGGGAAATTTAGATGTTTCGGTTTTAAATGTTCGAAGGTAATTTCGACGAAACGTTTTGCTAACTTATCTATCAAAAATTCATTGTAAAGAGTATTCAAATAAAGTCTATTATTGGTAAATAAAACAATCATGCATACCTTGGTAATAGATTGAATACATCAAAAAATAATAATACATTTATTATATTTGTTGTTCTAATATCATCAAAAGCCTTGATTTGCAGGAAAAAAATCGGAGCATTTGCTAGTATTTTAAATGTCAGAGTAACATAATAAAACGTTAATGAAAAAGTAGTCTCCTCCTCTAAAATCTAAAGTCCAGTGCTAAATATTTAAAAAATGATAATAAAGTAAGTACTATTTATGCCAAGCTTGGTTATTTAATTAATTTAATTACCTAAAATAAAAATACATATTTTAACCATTTCTATGTATTTTTTGATTAAGTTGCGTTGTTTTAATATGATGTGCAGAGAGAACAATACCAAATATGGATGTAGCGGGAAAAATACACGTATGCATTTTGCATGCTCTGTTAATCAGTAATGTCCAAAGCAGTTTCAAAATAAGTGTCTATGGTACAAGGGGTACGCATAAATTCAATGTTGCGCTGCCGCAAATTGCTCAAAATTCAACCGCATCAAAATACACATGCATGCTGTTGCATTACACGGTTTCTTGTTTAAAAGGGTAAAATATACAAGCGCTGTCACGTACGCCAAGGTTCAACATTTGGGTTAAGTACCCAGAACACATTTATATTTATTAATTACTAAGATCATATGCACTACTCATATGCACTAATATATTTTCTCCTTTTATTTCATATTTTTACAAAAGGGATATTGACATATGCTAATACTGCTATCTTTGGAAATATAGTCTGCATTTATTTATTAGTTAGTAGTAATATGATTATGAATATGAGGTTTTAGTAACATAAACTTTGTATAAATGTAAAACAATTTAGGTTTTAAATTAATATTAGATTTTACCTATGTCTAATTGAGTTTCAAAAACCATGTGATAAATTATGGCATTTAAGTAGCATACCTAGCATAGTTTTTAGTTTAAAAACTTTTATTCAAATAAAATGCATTGATTACAAGTTTAATCAATTATAACCAGCCAAACAGGACAACTGCAACGGTATAAACTTTAAAATTTAAAAAATAAAAAATAAAGTATTCCAATTTAAGCCAATAGATAACTTAAGTAGTTGAAATATGATCAATTCAACTGTAGGAAACTAGATTCGTGAAACAATGTGTGTAAAAGAATATACAATTATAAACAAAAACACACAAATCCTTGGACATACATTTTTGACCATTGAAAGTAAGCCAATCTAGCTTCCACTATGCGCAGATATTGAAGACAATACGCCAGTTTGTTGGATGGATTAAAATATCGATGCTTCAAAAATTCTTTATCCCAAACTGATAAATGTGTAACGCAATCTGGAGTGCAATTGTTATGTATTCTTATTATCATTTCGTGTAATTGGATTTAAGTGACCTGAGTCGATTAAAAACTCATTAATTATGGACTTTTAAATGTCTTCGTAAGTTACTACTTTGTCCAAATGTAGATAAACATAAGTGGCACTTATAAGGTTTTTCTCCAGTATGAACTCGCATGTGAACCGCCAAGTCAGACTTGGAAGAGCATCGTTTGCCACATAAATTACAAATATGGTCTTTAATTTGATGATGCAGAACTTTAGTATGCCTTGTCAAATTATTTCGTTCTGTGAATGCTTTCCCACATAAATCACATATCAACGGTATCAACCCATTGTGGATTTTCATGTGTCCCTCTAAAATATGTTTCTTTCCAAACCCCTGGTGACAAATTTCACAGTTGTAGGGCTTGTTGGAACCGTGCCCATTTTCGTGTCGCCGTAAATTCCGTTTTCCTCCAAATGTCTGCTCACAAAATTGACATCGGTAAGGCTCTTCACCAGTATGTCGTTGGATGTGGCATTTGAGTGAATATGCTGATCCCAGACACTTAGAACACAAGCTGCACTTGAAGGATTTGTCTTTTTGATGTCTATCTATGTGGTGTTTCAGAGTAACTTTTTGGGTGAAACTTCTTTCGCATTGGTTACATGTAAATCGTTTAATTCCAAGATGTATTAATTGATGTTTCGTTAGGTTAGATTTGTGGGTAAAAGTTTTTGAGCAGTGCGTGCACAAAAAAGGCTTCTCTCCATTATGCGATTTTTTGTGAGTTCTCAAAGCAGAGGCACTCACAAACGAATTTTCACACAA
Source organism: Entomobrya nivalis (assembly GCA_034695485.1). NCBI lineage: Eukaryota > Metazoa > Arthropoda > Collembola > Entomobryomorpha > Entomobryidae > Entomobrya > Entomobrya nivalis. The sequence goes on along the minus strand of JAQFZH010002581.1, from coordinate 9,323 downwards.
GTCACAGTGGTGTGGTTTCTCGTTTATATGTCTCAGATAATGTTCGTTAAGATCCTGTGCATCTCTAAAAGCTTTGTCACAAAATACGCATTGGTGCGTTCCAAGATGAACACGGTTATGTGCCCTTAAATTACTTTTTGTACTCAACACTTTGTTACAAACATCACATTTAAAACTTTCGGATGCCATTTGATTTAGTTATGAGTTTCACTGAAACTTGATAAACTGTTATTAAAAAGGAGCTGGGCTTGTTGGGTCTTTTGAATGAGTAATGTGTTCAAAGGAAAAATTTCCTCTTCTGTAAGGACTATTAGGTCTGTATTTTGACAAAAGCTTGAAAAAAGTAGGTGTTGGCAGTCTCTATTACTTTTTGAAGAAAGAAACAGGTAAATGTTTTGAAAATGGGCCTCTGTTGAAATCAAGTTTATTGTAAATCACAACGGAAAGCAGAACAAAACTAACTACCTCAGCAGCAAATGGAATATGAACAAGTCATCAATATGAACTTGGCATCAAGTGAGAAATAAGTGCATTTTTAAACCTGGAAATTTACTCCTTGAAATTAGATACCTGCAATATAGTATAAAATTAGTACTTTTAGTATGATGAGTACATGCATGAATGCATTGTCACTGCAGAACTCGTTTGGAGATGTGGCGATTAAACAGGCTAGATAACTCTTATGCATGCTGCATGTGCGTTAAATCAGTAATCCCCTTTACTAATTAAAAAGGTAATGTCTCAGCTACCTAAAGCACTCAAGGAGGTATAAAATCAACTTAACGTTATCCACAAGCTTTACTTCATCTGCACACAAACGTATGTCGTATGTCGTTTGATTACTGTATGCTTTCACAATTATAAGTATATGCATGAGTACTTTTTCACTGCAGCATTGGATGTAGTAATCTGCGGATCACAGGGATGGGAATACTTAAACACTTTACATGTAAATGCTGTTAATGTAAATATTGCACTGTAAACCAATGCTGGTTTTAAACGTCATGTCTCCACAAAGCTGAAGTTTAGATACATCTACACATGAATGGATGCCGATGAATTCCAGTCTCTACAGTTTCTTGAGAATAAATTTACAATGTATAAACTAGCACGTACACCAAAGCTTCATGCTTATTCACACACAAGCATAAATATATATATGTATAGATTTACCAACAAGCGTGCACTTAACGTAAAACGACGTGTCTACAATAAACCGGTACGACAAGTAATACGACAAGTAGTGGAGCTAACTATTGAACGATTTCCAAAAACCGGAACAAAACTACTCATCCCATTTGCTACTCTTATATAAACCAAGTTTTGATTCAAGTCCGAAGGCGAACCTCTGAAATTTAGTACATAATGTGCAATGTATATTAAAATGAGTACTTTTGATGCGGACCCACAATAGAAAACTACAGGCCAGAATATCTATCACTGCCGCAATGTTTGTAACTTGTTATTAATGAAATAGACAGGTTCGCTGGCATGCATGTAAATTTCTGAGCGTAGTGAATAGGGCAGGAAGTCATGCGTAAACTGTTTAACGTTGTTGTGAATTACAATAAACTTGATTTCTGCAGAACTCAACTTTCATCAGTTTTTCCTGTTTCTTTTTTGAACACAGATAGTGACTAACAACATACTACTATTTATGATAAATTTGAGACACAAGACACCTCAGTGTCCTCAAAGAACTTGACAGTATCCTGTTAAACAAAATTTTCGAAGTGAATCACGAAACCCAGCTTCACTTGCTTCCTCCGGCGTATCGATTCCATTGTTTCGAGTTTCAATTCAACTAATAAAAATCTCATATGGCGTCCCAAATATTTAAATGTCATATTTGTACACAAATGTTCAGTTCGCAGAGTAACTTACGGCTACACAACAATCGGCATTTCGGTCGGCACAAATGCGTTTTTTGTAATAAATCTTTCAGTAGGGCAATCGATCTTAACATTCACTATTTGAGACATATTAACGAGAAACCTTTCTTCTGTGACTTGTGCGAAGATTCGTTTGTATGTGCCTCTCGTCTAAGAAGTCACATTAAATCGCATACTGGGGAGAAGCCTTTCTTGTGCAACCACTGTCCAAAATCATTTTCCCATAAATCCAATCTAGAAAAACATGAGCTACTGCATCTCGAAGTTAAACCATTTAAATGCAAAAACTGTGAAAAAAGTTTCACCCAAACACACCATTTGAAACAACACTTGAATACACATCAAAATGACACACCATTCAAATGCAGCTTGTGTTCACGGTTTCTGGGATCAGCTAGTGCTCTCAAAAGACACATCCTAGTTCATACTGGAGAGAAGCCTTACCGATGTCAAATATGTGACAAACAATTTGCAGAAAAAAGTTATCTAGAGCTACACGAAAATGGGCACAGATTCAACAAGCCGCACAGCTGTGAAATTTGTCACAAGACATTTGGAGCCAAATCGACTTTGAAACAGCACATGGAAACTCACAGTGATGTGAAACATTTGGTGTGTGAATTGTGTGGGAAAACATTCACACAGCGAAGTAACTTAAAAACACATACCAAAATTGTGCATCATAAAATCAAAGACCATCTTTGCAATTTGTGTGACAAGCGTTTCGGTTCCAAGAGTGGAGTGGCTGCACACATGAGAGTTCATACGGGCGAAAAGCCTTTCAAGTGCCACATATGTTTAACTGCTTTTACACAGCAAAGTGGTCTAACACAGCATTTGGCCGTGCACAATAAATAAATATTTTGCTTGACTTTAATTACTTGATAAATATCAGTTCCATCAGCCAAATTTGGATGAGTCTCATCCAAATTTGGATGAGTTGGGAAAAAAATCCATTTATTATTATTTACTATTATTCAGTTTAAAGAAAGACTTTTTCGATTTTTTGCCATTTATTTGCAGCATTTGAATACTTTTAATTAAGGCATCAACGTGTTCATTAAAATCGACTGATAATGGATCTGATAATATTCAACATACTGAGTCAGATGAGTTGTGAATTTGTGTGTTATCTTAAATGGTCTGCTTTTTTGAACGAAATAAATCCAACCCCCCATTAATTGTTATTTAACCTTAAAAACTATTCAGCACTCTTGTGTGAATACTCATCCTTTGCACAAATAATAAATAAATAACAAAACTGTCGTTAATTTGAGTCCGCTTGTATGATTTACTCATCCATTATAAAAAAATTGAAGTTCAATGATTTGAAATCATAACAACTTATTTCTTGGAAAGTATTCGAACGATTATTAGACCACAAAGTATCATTTGCCTCGAATTTTAATAAAATGTATTTGTGAATACACACACGGATAAAAACTAAGTTCCCTTACAAATTCTTCTACAGGTTTCAGTCAACCCAGTGGGCACTATCAAAGTATCTTCAGGAATTGGAAAGCTTTAAAAATAATTCACATCTTCAACTGAGATCCTTTGAGATCCAAGTTATTGACATTGAAACAACAACTTGTAACCTAGTAAACATACAAGTATCATTGTCATTCAAAATATGCTGCTTAAATGCCATATCTTTCCCAACGAAATTTCAAACGCAATCCAACTTCGTTAAAGTCTAATCTGAATTTTAATCCGAAATTATGGATACTTAAGATAAGATAAATACACTACTCCATGCAATTCGAAAATGCTGGCAGTGCGTCCATAGTTAGCGGCACTGGCATACATAAATGTCCATTTAAGGAAATATGAAGTTGGTTTCAAAAATTAATGTAAATTCGTGCACGGTTTTTGTGTCGTCATCTTGGTAATAGCACATAATGGTTTGTAAACGTGTACATACGTAATTTTATGCTTGTATACGGACCTAAATTTAGAACCATGGAGTACGTGATATCTGATGCATTTTCAGTTTGTGTGTGTGTTTGGTAAAATTTAAGGTATTCTTTTGGGTAACTTAACATCAAATATATGCATACAACCTGGAAGAAGCTAAGACCTTAGCATATGTGGTTATTGATTCACAGTGCAACATTTACATTTACATTCTGCATTTAAATGCATTCGGTTTTTAACCCTTTGATCCGTTGCATACTGAAACCAATGATGTAGTGACAAAGCTTTCGTTCATATACTCACCATAGTTAAAAATATACGAATCTAAGGTACCCAGTTGTGTATACATTGTATTGCAGCAACTTGCTTGTACATAAGTGGCATCTATTCCTCTCGTCTTGTTGACTTGAACCTTAGCTCTTCACTTCACATACAGTTCTAGTCTGCTGCTTGGTGGATTTTCACAATAAACTGTATTTCCATAGAGCTCGTTTTTTGTCAATTTTATGTTTATTTCTGTTAAGCGAGATAGTGACTGACAACACGTGATTACTTGTGGCAAGTGTGAAGCAGAACACAGAGCCAATTTTCCTCAAGTAAGAGGATATTACATTTATGAACATTATTTATTCCGACTCAAGAAGCCAAGTGCTTTATATACACAAATTTGGAGTTTGAGTTAAGATAATCAACTAAAATGGCATCCAAGAATTTTAAATGTGATACTTGTAGTAACGTGTTTAGTTCAGCAAAAAGTTTAAGGCTACATTATAATTTACATCTGGGAAGATACCAATGCGTATTTTGTGACAATGCTTGTAGTAGTTCAAGTGCTCTGAACATTCACTATCTGCGACACATTAAAGAAAAACCCCATTCTTGTGACTTGTGTAATGCTTCGTATGTCTGTGTCTCTAAGTTAAGAGATCATAGTAGATCTCATACTGGGGAGAAGCCTTTCTCGTGCAAATCCTGCCCAAAATCGTTCTTTAATAAAGCAGACCTGCGTCAACATAAGTTAGTACATACGGGAATTAAAGCATTCAAATGCAATCAATGCGAGAAAATTTTTGCACGAAAAAGCAAATTTAAATACCACTTGAATACACATCAAACAAACACGCCGTTCAAGTGCAGTTTGTGTTCGAAGTGTCTGGGATCAGCCTCTGCTTTGAAACGCCACATTCAAGGACATACTGGAGAGAAGCCCTACTGCTGTCAAATTTGTGAAAAATCATTTACGCTAAAGGGTGAATTACAGCAACACCAAATTTGGCACACAGCTAATAAACAGCACAGTTGTCAAACATGTAATAAGAAGTTTGTCACCAAATATGGATTAAAGCGGCATATAGCGAGTCACACGGGATCAAAACCTTTTGGATGTGAAATATGTGGAAAGGCATTTGCTGAAACAAGTAGCTTAAAAACACATACAAAAATTGTACATCACAAGATTAAAGACCATTCTTGTAGTTTCTGTAACAAGCAATTCTCTTGCAAGACAAAATTGGCAATGCACATGCGAGTTCATACGGGAGAAAAGCCTTTCAAGTGTCATATTTGTTCAACTTCTTTCGCACAGCAACATGGGCTGAAATATCATTTAGACCACCACATTTAATAAAAAGTTGAATACATTTAATGTTGTTTGTAACATCATAAGTTAGTAAAATGTCTAAAATTAGGAAAAAAGTTAGCAAAAAACCCAATAAAATATCTTTTGCACGTCCTACAAGCTATGTATACGTATTCACAAAAAGTGCACGTTTGCACTTAAAATGATTCCAAGTTACTCGATATTTGAAGGCTGGGCAACGGTGGCTTGGATACATTATTACTCAGTGTCGTTTATGGTCGCGTTTATTTAAATATTACAAATAAAACTACTACGTTGTATTCCAACTGAATAGTTTAAGCATGTTCAAATCGTACTTCAGGATAACAATGAATTCTAAGTTTTTACACACACAATGAGAGTGCTGTTTGTAAGGTACAGAAACTAGAGTACTTTAAATAACTTAACAAAGTTAACTTAACTGTTTATTGTGTTATGGAAGTAGGAAAAAAATTAGAATTAAGTTAACTATAAGTTGAATTCAAAGTTTTCTTGAAACTGATTTATGTTAAAAACAAAGGAGAATAAACTGTTATTTCGTTTTTGTCTCAGTCACTAGGTTAATAATCCAATATAATAGTATTATTAGTAGTAAATATTTTATCCATATTTTGTGTATCAAAAATGCATGCGGGTCTCTGTAAAAAAAATTCAATGGCATACCTTTACTCTAAATTTTAAACTGAAATACGTACATTAAATGGAACCATTATATAAGCACTGTTAAGCACAATGTAATCTGGAAGCTAACTACAATAGTCTTAAGATTTCCCTGAAAAAACTTGTAAATAGATAAATTTTTGTTTCAGTTATATAATAAATTTAATGCGCTCTATTTATGTATAACAGTATATTTGAAAACAATTTTTTTTATTAAGGATTAACCTTGAGGGTAATATTTTTCATGAAAAGTTTGGTTATCAGGAAAAGCATTACTCACGATTAACATGTCACATGTTTTGACAAGTTCATTTAAGAAAATTCAAGACCAATTTCGTTAATTATTGGAGAAATACGACTATAACCTGGTCATATTCACTATATTTAAACCAATACATCTAATCAAATCATTTTTATTAACTACTGATAATAACAGATTTTTTTAAAAAATCACTTCGTTCAGTCAAGTGTAGATTTTCTCATTGTTCTAACAGCGTTTTAGTTGTCACTCAAATCTGCGAATGGTTAAATGCACGTGTAAGCAAAACGGTTGCTTCTTAACGTACGTGACACCGCTATGTCATGACTTCATTCAAAAGAAATACAATATTTCCGTGCAATTGCAACTTAATTTGAGGTACTTTTCTGCAGCTTCACGGTAAAAGCTTATGCATGATTTCCTGCTCTATTGACTGTGTTCACAAATTTACATGCACACGAGCTTACCAATCTATTTCATTTATAACATGGTGCACGCATTGCCCAGCATTAATTCGTATTCTAGCCTGTACTTATTTAACACTAAGTGCCCGGATGCAAGCATCAAAAGTAATCATTTTAGTTTATATTGCATATCATGCAATAATTATTAGAGCCTCTTGCTTTCACTTAAATTCAAGCCTTGTTATGAACTCCAAAGTAGCTGATCTGATAGATAGTTTTACTGTGCTTCTAAAAGTATTAACAATAGTTCTACTATGACGCATATTTCCGGAGTTATTCTTTGTCTTATTCGGGTTTATTCTAGACACTAACAGTGATCCTGCATGTCAATTTCAAGAACAATCATTCAACAAATTATCAGGAAGTTACCCACGAGACAACCCTTATTCGAACTTATTTTTGAGTTTAAGTTCAACTTATATTTAACTCCAATGAGGATCCAAAATTTTGAATTGACAAAATCTTTTTAATTAGCAATTACTGAATTCTCAGAAACAATGCCGAGATCTTCAACATTCATGGAGCAGGGAATGGACTGACGTTTCTGTATGTGATTGCATTGCAGTTACTTTTAGGTAACTAATTGTTGAGGTTTTACCAGTAATAAGTAGCTGCGGTATTACTTTTGAAACTAATAATATGGATTACTGATTTGCATCACAGGCTTAGTGCACAAGAGCATAGTGAATTCCTGCATCTATCAACCAGTGCTAAGTTAACAAGACCTGCATGCATGTACTCAACGTAGTAAACCATATGCGTGGATCATAGTAACCATATTTTTATGTACTGTGCTGCATGGATTTTATTTTTAACCTTGGCAAATCCCTGGGTTTCAGCACAATTTGTTTTTCTTCATTTGAAGCCTAGTTTTATTCTGCTGTTGTACTTGACAATAAACGTGATTCCAACAAAGCTCGTCCCGCTTAATTTTTACCAGTTTATTGTTTAAAACGTTGAGCTTGACCAACACCACCCAACTATAAATGACATGTTCTGGAAAGAAGACAAAGCCAAGTGTCCAAGAAAGCCAGATAGATTCCCCTTATATAATAATTACAAAGTGTCTCACAAAACTAGCTCATTTAAATTATTCAGTTTCGAGTTTCTAATAAATTCGTACAAATCTGAGATGGCGTCGGAAAATTTAAAATGCGATTTTTGTAAAAACGAGTTCAGTTCGCAAAGTAATTTGCGGATGCATTACAATCGGCATCTTGGAAGGCACCAATGCGTATTTTGTTACAAAGCTTGTAGTAGTGAAAACGAACTTGGAGTTCACTATCTGAGACATATTAACGAGAAATCCTTCTTTTGTGACTTGTGTGAAGATTCGTTTGTGTGTGCCTCTCAATTAAGCACACATTAAATCTCATTCTGGGGAAAAGCCTTTCTCGTGCAAACACTGCTCAAAATCATTTTCCACGAAATCCAACCTGAAACAACATGAATTTGTGCATGCTAAAATCAAACCATTTAAGTGTAACCATTGCGAAAAAACTTTCACCGAAAAAAACAGTTTGAAAAACCATTTGAACACACATCAAACAGACACGCCTTTCAAGTGCAGTTTATGCTCGAAGTGTCTGGGATCAGCTGGTGCTCTCAAAAACCACATTCAAGGACATACTGGAGAGAAGCCTCACCGATGCAAAATTTGTGACAAAACATTTAGATTTAAAGGCTATCTAAGGCAACACAAAAATATGCACAGTTCTGTAAGAAATCACAGTTGTGGAAGATGCCACAAGGAATTTGCAGCAAAAAGTAATTTGACGCAACACATTGCGACTCACAGTGGTTTGAAACCTTTTACATGTGATTTATGTAAGATATCATTTACCGAGCGAAGTAGCTTGAAAAGACATACCAAAGTTGTGCATGATAAAATAAAAGACCACATTTGTAATATATGTGACAAGGGATTCTCATGTAAAAGCAAGGTAGCAGACCACATGAGAATTCACACTGGCGAGAAGCCATTCAAGTGTCACAGATGTTCAATTTCTTTTGGACACCGACGTAGTTTAGTACACCATTTGGCCGTCCACCATTAATAATAAGTTCGATTGTCTTTAGCTACTCGAATAATGTACTTTACATTGCAGTATATTAATATACTTTGATTCCATTTTAAAAATTGGAAAACACCATGCTTGAGTAAAATTGTTTTAATAAAATGTTATGATTAAAAAATATATTTTGCCTTGATTTTAAAAAATTGATAAAACATGTTGCCGTCTTATATACAACAATCTATGTCTTTTACAAATCATGTGAAAATAAATCATGAATTTAGAGTAAATTGGAAATACTATTTATGCAAATACTTGGTGCCAGATTAAATATATTTAAAAATAAACCTTTCGTACATTTGGTGGTATTTACTGAAAAACAATACATCATTTTCGTATAGCATTAAAGTCATATTCCTTCTGTTGTATAATTCAGGACTTCTACTATGAACAGCCCCATACTACATTTCTGCTTCACAGCATCAAAAACCCAGCAAC
>JAQFZH010002580.1:0-16103 GCA_034695485.1 Entomobrya nivalis | reverse complement strand
AAAAAATAGCTAACTTTTTCATGCAGCAATAAAATAGAAAAGAAGCTCGTTCTTAATATAATAATTCCTAAAAATTACAAATATGCTTAAAATGGAGTTTTCCTGAGATCAAAAAATCTTTTGTTAATGTCATTGACGACATTCGTAATATTTTAATATTGTAATTCGATATATTTATGTATGTACGTAGTACAATGGTACTAACGTTCTTATGCAAAAGTTATATATCACATAACTATAAAGCCTTTTATAAATTCTGCTCGACAACTATCTACGATACCTTGTGTATTGAACGTGTTAAAAACGATATGACAAAATATATTTGATTTTAATTGGGTGTTTTATATTTTGTTTGTCTGGTTATTTAGAGCGTGGAATCAACTGTTCATTGGACAAGCCCGGCTACGAGATGATATGCTGTGGAAATGGGGATATGGTTAAATTCCATGACGAAGAGTTGACCCACAATGAGCTCTACAGTATTATCCAGATCAATATCGTCCTTTTGCTAGTCAATATTTTGACATTCATGTTGGTCCTCAATTTGCGACTTGTACACATGATGAGCTACTCGGATACCCTGGTTCCGGATGATCTCAGCAAACGGATAAAAATCACGGTAACATAGACCACCCTGCGGTTATTAGTAGTAACTTTAGAATATAGACACAAACTGGATGAAAATTGCAATGGATTGTAGTTGTCATGTTGTAAACATGCATGCTTGAATGAAGTAGTAGTTTTTAGTTGAAATGTAGAATTAGAAAAATTAGAAGATGTATCCGTTAAAATTAAAAATGTTTTCCATGTGCAAAATCTAAGTAGCACAGTTCATAAACCTAAGAACAAAGTGTGTTAATGGTTTGGCCCTCAAATTATTTTTTTAGCTGGAGGGTTTTTGTGAAAGCACATTTTTAATGATTTTGTTGATTGGGGATACTTTTTCATGGAATAAATTGTCCATGAATAAATAAATTGTGAATAAATCAATGTTCAGGAGTCAAGGACGAGATGATGATGTCCCTATGCTTACTTTCTCCTACATACCTACATGCATGTCTCATATAATAACGAAAAGACACAACGAAACCCAATTATTTGAATAAGACGTTAGTGAAGCAGCCGTTTAAAATATGCAACCCTTTCATTTAATAAATATCACAACGTTCAAGGTCAAAATCTTCTGAATTCTTAATTTACCCCGAGTTTCCTCCAAATATATTTTTGCTGGCTAGAAATCCACAAAAGAAATTAAAATAAGAACAAAATATGGTGTAGTTGCACAAATATATGATCTGCGTATTTATTTTTGCCTTTTATTTTTTAGCATCAAGTAGACCTAGTATTTCATTGCAGTGCTAGAGAAAAATAGCAATAGCTTCTTCTACCGTAATCCGTCAGTCAAATTTTTCCTTTGGAAGAGAAGAAAAGGAATGATGATTTATATTTATTGTCAGACTAACACGGCAATGCACCAATTCGAATAGCTTTCGAAAACAATTATTTTGATCGACATTCGAATACAAGATTTCATGGAAGCATGGAAGTCGTCAAAAGCACAAATTGGGAGAGAATCCGATCCAATCTATTTTTTATGAATCTATATAAAAAAAACCGAACAAAGTCAGGGTTCACGAAAAATGTTTTACAGATCAAGTATTTTTTTAACTGTACCCAAGCCCGATGTTCTATTATGTTCTATTCTGTTCTATGGTGGCATAGAATGTTCTTCATGAAAATCAAGTATAAATCGTCAAGTCATAAATTCAGCTAGACTATGAAACAGACAGTTAAGAGACCTTAAATCTGATCAGACATTAGGCTTTCTTTGCTCTTCGTCTTGTCTATTTGTTTGTAAATCTAATTCGTTTCGCATAGTTTTCTTTTTCTTGTTTAATTTTTTTGGTATACGAACGTCATAAATAAATAATAGTAATAGTAAATGGAATTAAAATAGCTATACGTTCTTCCAAGCTAATGAAGTAAGCGCTTTTCTGATGAACTGTACTGATTACTTTTTAAGGGCCTTTTATATCCTTTCCGGGTAGGTTTTAGATCCATGTGGAAGTTTGCGAAAACAAATCTGGCTCAAGCCATCAGATTGTATAATGCAACCATTATAATTTAACATTATCAGTAAATATTTGTCGTTGAGTGAACATATTAAATTATTATATTTAATTTACCGACTTTATTGACAATAAAAGACGCTTTTTCCATAATATATAGCGAGCAATCCACATAAGATGCCATGTCACTGCCAATTTAGTTTCTAGAAATGTTTTCAAATGCAATACAATAGATTCTAGTACAATGATATTTCACAATAAATAGCTTCAGTTCTCGTCTAGCAAAAAAATGAAAAGAAGCTTGTTCTAAATATAATAATTTCCGAAAAATTTAAAATCTGTTTAAAGTAGAGTTTAAATTCTGAGATGAAATTTTTTTTTACGACATTGACGACTTTCGTAATATTTTAATAGTGTAATTCGATATATTTAGGGAGCACTATAATGCTTATGTTATTACACAAAATGTCTATACCTCATAAGAATAAAGCCCTCAGATACATACCTCAGATATTTCACCAGAAGTCCAAAAATAGCCTTGGTGAACAATAAGTTAAGAGAGTTACATGAACATTTTTTTCAGTTTAAATAGCACAATGAAAAATCAGACTCCAGTTGAAATTTTGTATGAAAAATAAATATGGATAACTATTCATTGGATATCTTCGATAGACCAAAGAGTCTTGTTTTTCTAGTCGCCTGGAAAGGAGTGTTTATTCTAACTTCTCTTGATCTCTTCAACTTATTAAAAATGGCATCATTCTGTATTCTTCTCTTGGTTTGCGGTGTTTTTCCCTTTGGCGTTTCCGTTACAGGTAAAAACACTGGTGAAGCTCATCCCTTGAAAACTTACCATTCGAATTGCAATCCGAAAATTCGTGTCTTCTTCGCCAGCTACATATGGACAACTCAAATGGGCGGAGAAAGGACGACACTTGATATCGACCATCAATTTTTTGTGGCATTATTGGAAACATTTGTGTCTGCTGCTAAAGGTAACTAATTGATTATTTAAAAAAAAGCTTTTAAGATAACTTGTTAAAAAATGACATGAAAAAATTTAACTTTAAAAAATATGGTTTGTAAATATTTTGTTTTTTTTTCTGATTATTTAGAGCGTGGAATCGACTGTTCATTTGGAAAGGACGGCTTTGAGATTTTCTGCTGTGGCAATGGGAACTTTGGGAAATTGTACGACCTAATGGGCGAGGAGTTGACCCAGAACCAGCTCTACGATCTAATACAGATCAATATTGTCCTTGTCCTGGTCAATATTTTGACATTCATGTTGGTCCTCATTTTGAGACTTATGCATCTGATGAGTGATCCGGATACACGGACTCCTGATCTCAGTGACCGGATAAAAATTAGGGTGACCTAGATAATAATACAGGGTCAGTAGTAACGTTTAGCGTGTAGACACAATCTAGATACAAATTGCAATGGATTCCATGTTAGTTTCCTATATATATAATGTAGACGTGCATTAAGAATTATGCTTTAGTTGAAATGTAGAATTAGAGAAATGAATAGTTGTAGTTCCAAAAGGGACTAGTTAGAATCACAAATATATATTCTAGATGGAAATAATCCGTAGTGCATTTGTAAACTGTGTTAGTCTTCAAACGGAAGCTGTAGGATTTTTTTGTGTGGATCAACTGTTCAATGATTTTGTTAATTATGGGCATTTTCAAAGAATAAATTGTTCCTAAACACAAATACATACATTACTTTAAACGTTGTTCATTTTCTTGCATTACTGTACAAAATGGTATATATATCTCATCTATCATATCGGCTATCATCTTTTCATCATTATTTTTTTCATAATAATTCCATGGAAATGGTTCCATACATAGTATATATACATGCATATAAATATTCATCATATAATAACCACAAGACATAAGGAAAACCAACCTTTCCAATAGATGATACGTTCCAACCGTTTAAAATTTGCATCCTTCACAGAATAGCAACCTTACTAAAACCCAGGTATACCGATGATGATGATGTCTTGCTCGAATCATACCATCGTTTATCGACGGAAGGTAGCTTGGTCTATTTCTGGAGTTACGATTTACGAGAAAAAAAAAAGATTTTTAAAGTTTAATTGAGATTGAGATCCAAATTCTAGATTTACCCCAAAAAAATTCCTCCAAAATGTTCTATGCTCTTTTAGAACACGCAAAATCAAAAAACGCCTATATATAGATATATATCAAATAGATCACCTATATAGCTATAGGTTTATATAAACCACAAAAAAAAATCACCAGAAATCATTTCGTTCAATTGTAGTTTCTGTAATCTGTCAATCAAATTTTTCTTTCGCAAAAGAGAAAAATGGAAGGATGATCGTTAGCTATTATCCGAATACCAATATGACATACTTATAAATCCGATCCAGCCTTTTTCCATGAAGAAATGTCAAAAAACCGAACCATACCAACGTTCACAGATTTTTTAAAGATCGAATATTTTTTAACTTTATCCAATCTCAATGTTCTAGTCGGTTCTACTCTGTTCGATGTTGATAAATATAAAGTTCTTCAATACAAATCTTCAAGTGATCAAGTTCACTTTATCTATCAAAAAGACAGTTAAAAAATATCTTAACTCTGATGATCCATTAGTCTGTTTTTGCTCGTCGTCTCGTCAGAAAGTAGTTTTTTGCTGTCTGTGCTGTGCTGCCAGTAGTCGTTTCGATTTATTTATAAAAAAGATGGCGTCCTTCTGTCTCCTTCTTTTGTCGTCTTGTGTTCTCCACTTTAGCATATCCGTTCCAGGTGAAAGTTCAACTAATGCAAAATTCTTGGCTGCTGATCAGTTCACGTGCAATCATAAAGTTGGTGTGTTATTCGCTAGCTACGTATTGACAAAACAAATGGATGAGGAAATATTACCAGGTGATATCAATGAGGATCAGCATTTCGTGGCAATTATGGAAAATCTAGCTATCACCGCCAAAGGTAAGAAATTGGTTATTTGACATAAACAACTTTTATTTTGGATGAATTTTTGGTATCTTTTTTTTAGTGAAAAGGAGTGTATTTTTTTATATAAGTTTACTCACTCGGTTTGTATTTTGTTTTATGATTTAAATAGGTAGAGGAATAAACTGTACGTTTGATGAGTCAACCTACCTGATTTCCTGCTGTGACACCTTAAATGATACACAAGTCCATCGTAAAGTGGAGAAGAAGGAGTTGACACCATTTGCAAAGTTTTGGGGCATTGAGATGAGCCATTTGGATATTATCTTGTTGTGGATCAATCTTTTGATTTTTATGGTAATCCTGGGTTGGGGACTTGTGTTATCAGTTAAGGGTTCAAAAGCTGGAATTTCTGCCAAACGGAATGAAACTGAGAGCATTGGAATTTTCTAAACAATGGCATGCTAACGGCATTTCAACTTGTGAGTTAAATATTTGGTCTTCTTTTGTGATTCGATAAAGAATGATTTGGATGATTGTAACAAACTATTATTTTAAAATAACTTGTATTTGTTCAAACAACTATATCCATTATCCATATTACATGCATCTAAACTTAACTTCATTTTGGGTTGTGGAAAAGCGTACTTTAATATTTCATTGGCCAGCTGTTAGAGATATGCATCTTCCCCAAAAATTCAAGTGTAAATTTGATAAGTGTGTGTTTTAAAATAAAATGTTTTGATAAATACTCCATTTTTTCTAGAATTTTTTATTCGATTGCATCTTAGCAATAAAAATAGTATCAATAAATAACTAGCTTTCATTTCAGTATCTAAAATTTTACACCAAGTTCAATATACTCAGTCTTTTCATTGGAATACCTCATTATTACAATAGCATTCATGTTTTAAGCCTTTACTTCTTTTTTTTCAGTTCAAATTCAAGCAGTACATTTTCTTTTATGTTGGGTAGAATTATTTTTAACACATCCTACAATTAGTATTATCACATAAATATACAATTGTGAATTGTGGAAATAATTAATAATCCGATTCTGAAAATACAGCATGACGCATATTTATTCATAAACAAAAATACAATAACAAAAATAATCTATTGAAATGAAAGCACACCTATTTGTGTTTATATGCCCAATTCTATTTACAGTGTCAACTCATAATTTCTCAAATTGGTTTAATTTTATTTTACGAGTGTCCTCTTTAAAACACGTACCTTTAGAAAACGTATGCAAATGCACTTTAAATTAACTTGTACAAAAATTTCATATTTTCTTCCGCTAAATTGTACAACCATTACATATGGAACCTACCAGTATCAGATTGTACTGAAATCCCCCGACCGGAAAATTATTGTTTTTTTTTGCGATTACAAAAGAAATAAAAAAACTTTGAAAACAAATCAGTGTCTATCGGACTATTTTTGACATAAAGTCTACTTGAAAATATGATACTGGTCTAAAAAAACCAAAATGACTTATCGTTTTTATTCTCTTGGTATATTTCACGTGGCATAACACGATTTCCGAAATGAGAAAAATAAGCATAAAGTTGAGAAGCAGCTGTCAAAACCTCGACATGATATGTATAGCAACTCACAACAAATTTGTTATATATTAGCTCTCTTTGGATATAATGAAATATAAATTTGATAGCCTCACCAGAATTTTCGATATGTATATTATTTGATAAAGTTCAAGTTTATCGGTAGTTTTACATTATAATTTCAGAATTCATTTCCTTATATCTATTTAAACGACGTTCAGCTCTAAGCCTCAATCAAATATTAGTAAGTTTGCTTACTTTTTCATGTTTTCTTACATATGACCAGATACACCCACACAATTTTTTTAAGGTTACTAAACATAAGTATGACATGAAATATCAACAGTTGAACATGCTATATATTAAGTAACTTAGTGTTTAATTATTTTGAAAATATAAGAGATGCAGTAAAAGTTTTTTTCATAAAGAAAAAAAGAGAAAGTAATTACCGTTTGGGTGAAAGTTCCCATAAAATGCTCCTTGGCGGAGTGGATCTTAAGTTTGGCTTTGGTTTTCGGGTGAAGATTTCTTTCAATGAATTGCAAAATTTTGTTCCACTCAATCAATAGAGGAGAAAACTAATGGCAAAATTGGTGTTCAAGAGCATAATAGCCCAGGGCAGGAAGGATAGGGTCAGTTTTAGTTCATCCGTTGGAACGTTTGCTTGTTGCTAAAAATAAAATATTTAATTAATTATTTAATCCCAAATAAACCAATTTAACATGCGACCAAGCATTAAACATAACCGCTTGTATCATTAAAAACATTCGAATATTCACCTGTACGAACTGAATACAACGGAGCACATCAAAGGGCAAATTGAGACCCCGAAAATCAGATGAAATCAACAAAAGTATTTTAGTAATCCGTCTCTTGGAAAATTCGATGAATTACAGGTGGAGCAATTTCCCTGCTGGGATTTAGGTTCCTTTTCCTTTTGGTTGACTTGAAGATCGTGTCACGTCGTCCTCCGCCCTTTTGGCAAACTTTTCTTGCAATATTCAGATTGAAAAAGGTGATGGCCATAAAGGGAACGAAAAATACAAAGATGGAATCCATATAATTAGCAAATCCTGAAATTTTGTGAAACCGGCCAGCCATAGATATTCGTATCAAATTTTTTGTGGGAAAAGTACTCACTTCCGGTACATGCCAAACATAGAAGCAAGCAAGTAAACCAAGTGCTAGGATTCCGAATATGGTTAACTTTGCCTTGGTTACGGTGCAAATTTGACGTCTTTTGAGTGGAAAGCAAATGGCGATATAGCGTTCCATTGAAAATGCCATTGCGAAATAATGTGTTATAAATGAGGAGACGTGTCTAATATACATGACCAGTGGACATATAAAATTGTAGGTTATCACGCCATTTGTCAGAGAACCAAGCCAAACTACGAATAAGTTAAGCAAGTAGATGGAATCACTAAGGGCTACTAGAAATACGGTAATTGATAGAGAATTTCCAAGTCTTCCAAACAGACAAAGAAGGGAAGTATAGTATTCGTAGATTGATAGACCACTTTGGAAAATACTATAATCAAAATATAAATTATTTTAAATTTGTTAAATATTTTTTACAAATTTACAAAAAAAATATACAAACCTTTCCGCCAGTTCCTGAGATTTTAGTAGTCCTTTCAGTGCATTGAAGACGCGTAATGATGTACTGTTAGCTTTACTATCAAATACTGGATTCATTTTGAATTTATTCTTTTTTAATTGGTTATTTAAATAATTTTCTTTGTTTCGAATATGGTATTGGCTGTACATAAGCTTTTAACATCAGCTCGATTATATAAAGTGTACTGTACCAAAACTAGTGACCTGCTCACTATACGTCTGCCAATCTACTGAATCAAGATCTAGGGCCAGGATCATATAGCAAGTTACAATGTAGAGCTTTTCTTGACTTTCACCGAGATAAAGATGCAATATGCATTACAAAAAAAGAGAACAAGCTGAGCAAAATTTGAATATGGTGTGCAATTTCCAATGTGTATGCAATGAATACTACAACTGATATATTTTGATTCTCAACTTTCTACCTGCTTACTAATTTTCTTTTCTTTTCTTCAT
Source organism: Entomobrya nivalis (assembly GCA_034695485.1). Classification (NCBI taxonomy): domain Eukaryota; kingdom Metazoa; phylum Arthropoda; class Collembola; order Entomobryomorpha; family Entomobryidae; genus Entomobrya; species Entomobrya nivalis. The sequence continues at coordinate 7,457 of JAQFZH010002580.1, read as the reverse complement.
ATTCCATTGAAACATCATATAACAGCGGTAGAGTCGGATTATATTCCAACAGCCTTTCCACAGATTATTCCTCGCTAATAATCTGAAATGTGTAATGTATTAAATTAAAGGTAGTTTTTACAATTGAGTTAGAATTATTTGAGTGCAAATACCGTACAAAATGATGGAAAGGATTATATGTACTTGATTATATGCATAATAGGCAATCAATACAAACCATGCTTCTACTCTTTAAAATAAAATGGGAGTCGAAATTGTCTCAGGGTCACCATCTCAAAGAAAGCTTTCGGTTTTATATAAGATCAACAAAAAATATGAGCTGAGTTGCGGTTTATTTTGTCAGAAAAAAGTAAGTCGGGCAACTGACATGTAAAAATGGACAAGGAAAAGCAAGTGAAATCGAGACTTGTTTGGTTTATTGATTAGGAATAGGCAACAGAAAATAATTGCATTCGAATAAATTACTTCAAATATATTTTTAAACCGTGAATAATAAAATTAGCGTATGCTAATACTTGACGTGCTTTGCATTTGACGATTCTCTTAACAAAAACAAGTTGGTTACTGTTCGAGTGTGTTCGTTTAAAAAAAAATTCCCCACAAATCATAAACAAAATGTGTCAATAGGGTCACAAGGAGAAATACCGGTGACCCTTTGACCCGTTCGTAATAAATCCCTACTAATACAGGACTTTACAAATACCCAAAATACAGACTTTATATGCCGAAACCACACTACTTACTTATCATTTTCACGTTGAAATGAAAATATATTTTTGCAAGTTTAATAACCAAGTTTGATTTATTAGCAATTGGAATAGTTTTGTTTAAATATGTATTCGTATATTTTAACCGAAATAAATTGTACTTTTTAAATATTTACTAAAATGTGAGCTAAAATACAGCATATTTATTATTAGAAGAAAGTATGTTTATATATTGTGCAAACAAGTTGTAAGCTTGAAGTTTACAGTGCTTTTTTCTCTTGAGTTAAAATTATGGTAAAAATTCAAATTTTAGAACGATTGATTTCAGAGATATTGACAGTTTTTTTTGTTGAAGTTTTATGCTTGGACATCCACTGCTCCTACAGAAACGACGTCAAGGTAACCACGTTTATTAGCAGGTATCCGTTTGAACAAAAAAAAAGATAAAGCTAGCGGCACAATTTCCTCAAAACCAGAAAACTTGTTGATATTATTTTAAAATCAAAACAACTTAATTTTAAACAAAATGTGTATTTAATATGATTATTTATTACCAAGTTAAAACCTTATATATCGTGTATCAAAATGAGAAAATCTCGACAACCCAATATAACAGCTTGGGGTAATGCAATACTAAGAAACCCTGTAAATACCATTGCTAAACCACTAACCCACCCGCAAAGCTGAAATTAGGGAACAAATCAACAAAAAAAATGTTGATAGTAATTCTGCGTATTGCATCCATTAAAGATGATTTTATACTTTGAATTATAATTTGAAAGAGAATAAATAAAAGATGGACTGTTATACAATTCAAAAATTTTGACTGAGTGCTTTCCCATTAAAAAAATATATAAATCTCCATTTCGTAAAATTAAATTCCAAAAGGATTCCAATATTAAATTATATACAGTTTAAAATTTGTACCGAGATATTTGCAAAATTGCGTAAAAAACCAATTCCAACGACTTTACATGATTTTAATATAAAGGCCTGTGGAAAGGTAAAAACTCTGATGAAACTCACATACATATATAGCAAATGAAATACCTTTAAAAAAATTTATATAAAACTAATTTTTTATACATTTTCTCTCAATTTTTATTTGCAACACAATTTACAATACGCTCAACGAAAAAAAAAACGGTCAGCCCACGTATGAAATTTGTTTGCACAATTTCACAGCTCATTAGCACGAGAAATGTTGTTTATTTTATGAACATTTTCCCAGACATTATCCTTCCAGCTTATTTTAATCTCTCTCTCTGATCTAACTGTGGGTAGTGGATGGTTGCTTCATCACACCGACTAATTAATTTAGCAAGTGGGTTTTTCATCAAATATTTTCCTTTTGCCTTAAGGCATCTTGCTGATTATCATATTTGTTGGAATGCGTGCGTGGGTGTACACAATAGGATTTTAGATATGCTTTTATTTTCTCTTGCATTACTCATTAAGCAACTTATATTGAACCTTGTATAATTTGGTGAGAAAGTTTCACATTTGGTTTTTCTCTAAGAAACGTTCTCGGGCTAAAAAAATTGAACATTTCGACATTTTTGAGCAAAATCGAGTTAAAATCTCGGTTTATTTAATTCTGATATTTGTTATGATTTAAAGGTAAGAATTTCTCTTAATGATTTTCTGAATCTAGTTCCACTCAAGCAATAAAGGATCACATTTATGGCAAAGTTAGTATTAAACATCATTAAACCCCATGGCTGCAGGGATAAAGTCATTTTGAGTGCATCTGGTGGAACGTGTGCAGCTTGCTAAACGAAATACCAAAAAAATACTATTAATTATATCAGCCCAAATATTTATACAAAATTTCACTTACTTATTTTTTAAATAAGTTATTGCGAATATATTTACCTGTATAAACTGCACACATCTGAGCACATGAAACGGTGAAACTAGACACAAAAAAACTGTTGAAATTAACAAAAGCGTTTTGGTAATTCGACTCTCCGAATCACAAGTCGAATTTCGTCTCTGGCAACTTTTAATGTCAAACTCAAAAATAACTTTGAGTTCTGACACATAAGCAAGTGGAATTTGTATTGTTCGTAGTATATCAGCTGCTCTATGAGAAATTACTGGTAGCACAATATATTGGCGAGGATGTCCCCTCGTAAATATTTTGACTTGTCTTTTTGTTGACTTGAATGTACGACGAGTTGCTTCTCCTTTTCGACCAATTTTTTGTATAATTTTTAGATTGAAATATGTAATCGTTACAAAGGGGATCATGAACACAAAAAGGGTATCCAAATAATTGGCAGTTTCAGAAGTTTTGTGAAATCGATCAGCAACTTTGCACAGATATTCGTGTCCATTTAGGTTTGGATATTTTTTCACTTCCGCCACAATCCAGACGTAGGTGAAAGCAAGTAGTCCAAATATTAGAATTCCTCCGATTGTCAACTTTGCCCTTGCTCGAGTGCAAAGTAGACGTCTTTTAAGTGGAAAGCAGATGGCGATATAACGTTCCATTGAAAATGCTACTGAGAGGTAATGTGTGACAAATGAGGAGACATGTCCAATATACATGACTAGTGGACATATGAAATTGTAGGTTATCACGCCATGAGTCAGAGATCCAAGCCAAACAGCAATTAAGTTAAGTAGGTAGAGGGAGTCACTAATTGCAAGAGCAAAAAGATAAAAGGATGGGGACTGCTGGCGATATTTGGAGTTTTTGAGAAAAACGGTGATTGAGAGAGAATTTCCAAGTATTCCAAATAGGCAAAGAAGGGGAGTGTAGTATTTGTAGACTGAGAGGCCACTTACGTATATACTATTTTGGAAGAAAAAAATATATATTTAAAAAAATTAATGAGCAGTTTTAATTTTTACTAGTAGTTAAATGGGGGTTTTATTTAAAAAAAATAGAGTTTGAAATATTTTAGAGATTAAAAAAATACAAACCTTTCAGAAATATCTAGCGATTTGAGTAACTCCATTAGTGTATGATTATTAGGTAGAAGCTGTGTATTATTAGCTTGATTATCAGTTTCAGATACTGGATTCATCTTGAATGAGAGAGTTTTTTGCAATTTATATGTCTTCTTTGTTAAGTACATTATTGTTAGGAACAAATTTGCATGCACAGACCACCAATTAAAACACATGAGTGTTGCTCACCGTGAGTCTGTGGATCTACTGAGTTTAAAAGTTGAGATAGTAAGGACCATATAGCAAATTGAAATGTGGAACTTTCTCCGTTTTCACCGTGTGGGTGAGATGTAATATGAAACACAAAAATAATGGAGGAAAATGAGCTGAACAAATGTTTAGGAAAGACTATCGGTTTTACATAGTACATATTTCATATTTATTTCTGAAAAGCATTAGCTTTTTTTAAACATGTATATATTTTCATTAGAATATATAACGCTGTTAGCTATTTATTGTTGGTTGTAGTGAAATTCAAGAATTCAAAGTAGCAAATGGAGTGAATACGCGTGGTCGTTCTTCTCAGGCGTATTTATCGTATTTATGTCCGTATTTATAAAACATAGTCGTTTTAAGGGTCCACAACTGTTTTACCCATACTTATTTTGTATACTTTTTTTTACATAGGAAATGATTTTTTTAAATGCAAATATATTCCACCCATGTACCCAATTTCTCAAGTAAATCAACCATGAAGAAGTTGTGGGAATTTAAGCACATAGATGCAAATAATAAAATAATTTGATGCTATATTCTTATGATTTGTTGGACAATTTAAAAAACATTTATAATGTAATCCTATTGACTTGCAATTTGCAATCAGATTTTTAATTTGAGTAACCTCCAAAATAATTTTCCAGAGATTATTACCACGCCCGTAAGTAAATGTACATACCCAAAAAATCGGCTCCAACCGCAACAAATTTGTTCAATGTTGTAATGTGGTGTACAGATTTTACTAGAATGTGAAGGAAAATCTGCAGAGCTTAACCTGACTAATCTCATTCTCCTCTAGAAATGGAATCGACTTCTGTTTTGTGAGTATTGCTAGAACTTAAGTTGGAAGAAGAAGATGAAATAGAATTTGTACAATGTTGGAATGTACAATGTTGTGCAATTTCATTAAAGAAATGGATGATGAGCAAGGGAAGGGGGATTTTTTCTTGACTGAAGCAATTCTTAATTAAAGGGCATGTTTTTAATATGTGAAATATTTGGTCGAGGAAAAGTACGAATATATGGTGATTGGTTGTTAAGGTAATTAGTATACAGATATATGTATGTATGCATGCTAGTAGGTATGTTTGTGTATGTAACCTGTGTCCAGTTCCTGTCACGTCTTCTTTCGTTTAGAAAAGTGACTCATATTTCATTTTATGGAAAGAGCATGAAGATGACTACATTTTAATCCAACTCAATTTATTAGCCATGGAAATCATGCCTTTTAATTATAATTAGTAAGTATTAAGGTAAAACATAAATTAAACGATTAAACTAATTCATATAAATAAAATATTTTTTTTTAGCAAAAACGGAAGCACATTTTATGGGCTAACAAGTATGCCCACTTGTATTTTAAACAGTCCTTCAATTTAGATTTTTATAATTTCTGTTTAACCCGGTAATAATCTTGCCCTATAAAATGTTGACGACATTTGTAAGAATACAAATCCGCATTAGCTTTTTCACTAAACCATGATCGCTCACGATAAAAATTTTGGCCGGAGAATCCATCGTACAAAATGAAATCAAATAGAGATGTAATCTCCTTTGGAACATTTAAAAATACAGAACCACACTCCCCATAATTATTCATTAACAGACCCATTTTCAGATCATATCCATATGAAAGCTCGACTGCTTTTATGAATTCTTTTACAACAAAAACACTAGTCCAAAGATCAGTTGTAGTATAAAATTCTAATAGCTCGTTAGCATTAAACCCAACTTGTTCTTGAATTAAAGACGACTCGAAAATCAAACCCGAAATTACCCCCTCCTTAAAAATGAACGGCCCTAAATCACTTCCACCCAACATTAATTTGTGTAAATTTTTAAAATCGTGTACAGAGTCGACTGGAATCTGAAGATAAATTTGTAATGGATCCACATTCTCAACTTGACGTATCCCATTTTCATAAGAAATTGCCTCGAGAAAGCCCTCTAAAAGTGGTTCTTTTGTAAAAACTGCAGAAAAAATAATAAAATAGAACAAATACATTATATATTGTAATAGCAAATAAAACAAAAAAATACCATATTTTTTTAGCGAAGTGATATTTTTTTTTGTAAAAACACTTAATTAACTTACATTCAAATACTTCCAAAACTAATTGGTCCACAGTTATTGTTAAAACGATTTTGTTGCACTTCTTGTCAATTTTCTCGATTATGGATTTGATGTACTGCTGTTTGTTGGTTGTAGCGGTCATTGCAGATAATGTAACTAGCATTGTGGGAACTTCCTTATTTATCTAAATTACAAAAAAAAATATTGAAAGAAAAATTTATTAAATGTTATTTCGTACAAGTAAAGAACAATTTTAGTAGACACTAAAATTAAAATGCATTACATTTAAATTAGTTAACTTTAATAAATATAATTACCTCATTCTTAAGAGATTCAGAACGGCAGCAAGTCTTCTGGAATATACTTGTGTATGTGTAGCCTTCAATGAGTTCTCTGTTGACTTCTTGTTCAACATCTTGAATGCTTGCAAAAACTGGCAGAGTAGCCAATAAAATAGACGCGGTGAAAGTAAAGATGAAACTTTGACAGCCTTTCATTTTTTCATAACTCGAGCATAACATTTTTTTCTGTGTAAATCCATCTGTTCATTGTTCTTCTTGTGCCTGCTCGTTGTTCTTGTGATCGCAAGACAAAAAAGGGTTACAGTAGTAAACGTCACAAGACCCTTTCGAGTTGTCACAAGACTTGTCCTAACTGTTAATAATGGGACGCTGATAAGTGTATGCAAACAAAGAAATAAATGTAATCTAGAAAATATTGAAGTAATAAGTAGTTTGGATTATCCCAAAAACAAATATTAACTTTAGGATTAACTTTGCTGAGAAAATTCGGGTGAACAAACAATTGAATCAATGTTGCACACATTAATTTATTGATCTGTCAAAACGTATTCTATTTAATGCCGCTATTTTTCTGATAAGTGGTGTCGGTCAATCCGTGAGAAAGTCAAACAATTCCAGGAGGTGGTGTCTGGAAAGGATTAAGTTGCCAATGAATATTTTTATGACGAAAAAAAACCAAGCAAGTTTAAAAATGCAAATTGGAAATTCGAAATTAAATGCTCAAGAAAATAAGTGCTTACTCATCACCTTTTAATTTTTTATCATTAAAATAGTTGCGATGCGATTATATATGCTTGCATTGAAGGATGTATGACTTTTGCGAATTCGAGTAAGAAATTACATACTTACATGTAATTAACAAGTTTATTTGATGTTTGATTGTTATAGTTTATGAGGCATTTAAAAAAAATAAAAATGGAATTAAATTAAATTTCTATAGTTTAACTATCTGAATTTTAAACAAGAAAAACGAAATCTTCATCTTTACCATGACCAAATGTAAGTAATTTTGTACATTTTGTACTACAGTGGAAACTACTACTTTCGCATGGGAACCATCGTCGTCTCAATATTCCCCATATTTCTCAATCCTGCATTTCCACCATTAAAATGAACGAAGATCTCTCTCTGGATTACTTTGATATTATGTTTGATAAGCACGGTATGATAACAAGTACCCTCCAAAAATATGTACAAGTC
>JAQFZH010002579.1:0-16107 GCA_034695485.1 Entomobrya nivalis | reverse complement strand
AGACCTGCATCAAATAATTTTGTCATTTGCCTGAGCTGCTTCTGCTAAATGGCGTACATATTTAACAACTTCACTTTGCACTTAAAAATCAGAATGCAAGCACACTTTGAGACGCTAAATTTGAATCAGGGTTCAGATTTGAGTTTAGACCTTTAATTACCCCCCGGGGAAACCCCCAGTTCCCACAAATGAAGGTTTAGTAGGCTAAAACTAGGAATTTAAGCAAAATTTATGACACTGTAAACGAATCGGTAATCATTGAGCTTTAACCGTTTGGCCGAGTTCTGTAAGTTACGAAACAACTAGCGAAGCAGTTGACGGGCACCTTGTTTGTTTTTACAATTAAGACTAATTCATGTCCTGTTGGAAATATTAAAGCCTGCATAATATTATTAATATATAATATTAATAATATTACAAATAATATTATATGTATTTAAAGCCTGCATTTTAATCAACTTTTTCAGAACACAAGCTGCGTTGAAAATCGAGTTTTTTAGGAAATGAACAAGACCTAATTTTATTTATAAAATCTATCGCGGCACCTAACTTGCAGTAAAGAAATCCGCACGGTTTAATTTTACAAGATTGCTTAAACATTCAACTTTTTAAGCAATTGGCAAAGTATCTGTGCTGAAATATTATAGCTAACTTTTTAAGTTGTAAAATATTGTGCTCCAGATGGATAATGGCTTTATTTGTGACAACAAAAACTTATTAAAATTTTTAAACTAGCATATGGTATTCGAACCTTCTATGAAAACCATGAAGCCTATATGTAAAATATCAGAGTCAGCATTTCACTTGAAGAATAATAGGTTTAAATGTCGTGCACTAGTAAGATTAACTTAAAAAGACTTCTACCTCCGAATTTTTACTCACCATATTTGTAGTATAAACGCAAAGAAAATATAGCACATTATTTTGAAAAATCTTACCCATTAGTATATTGTTTACTATAAATAGTCTAAAAAATTTAACTGGTTTAAGATTTCAAGGAAAGTTGAAAATAAGGTATACGCGTTGTTTTGTAATCCCGCCGTTTTTATTTTAGTTAATGTCTGTAATTGATATTTTACCTTTCAGTAAAATACAGCTCCACGCATTTCGGAGGTCGTTAAACAGGAAGAAAAAACATTGGAAATAACAACAACGAAGTTTGCAGATATCTAGTGCAGAATGGTATTAAGGAAATTCAAGTGGTTTCCCAATTTTGCTGAGTATGTGAAACCCAGTAGAGCAGGTCAAACGGTCAACTACGGCTACATTTTCAAATTATTGACTTTATTAGATACAGATAACTCTTTGTCATAAAATCATCATACGAATATTACTTTTATGGTTGGTTGCCGTTGAAAGGACAAGATCTCGCTGATGTAACTAGTGTTATTGCTTACTTGTTGTGGTCAACTGCAGCACCAACGTATGGGCAGACTTGTAATTGACTCCTACAGGGCTTTCAGGTAACTATTGAAAATGCCAATGGGATATTTGGTACTAATAGAATATATTGAAATGTCAATATGATTGAACAGGGTTCTCATTTTAATTTTCAGAGTTGTTATTATTGGAAATAGTTCACTGCTGCAAGACAAGTGCACTTTACCAACATTGAAGAAGCTTTTGAGCATGATGAGGGATGGTCCGTTGAGGGACCATCTTGAAATTTTATGCAAGCGGCATCGAGTAGTGAACAGGAAAATTTGCCACGCTCAGCATTTACGAGCTTAATCTCCTCGTGGAGGATGCAACCAATTTTGTGGAAAACTGGCTTGTGGACATCAGTGCAATAACGCTTATCATCCCATTCATCCTGAACATTCATCTGAAGTGTTTCTTCAAGGGAGGAAATGCAAGAAGAAGAGTCCTCCGTGCACAAATGCATGAAGTACTGCTGGGAAGATTACGGGAATGGCCGGGTCTCATTGATGGTCCAGCTTCCATGTGGGCATTTCAAGGAGAGTGAGAAGGAGATTTATTGTTATCTTGTGAGAAGGAGCTAACTTGTATATTTGTTTAGTTAATTGTTCTTTGCAATTATTCTCTTACATGCTTTATGTTATTTGTTTACCAAATGGATTATCGTTGTCCGGCCATTGTGACGAAACTACTCGAATTTGGCATAATTGCTGTCGTCAAGAACACGTTTGCAGTGAACCGTGTGAACCTTGCAATGAAACATACGTGTATCAACTGACATGTGGCCATTTCTATCGAATGCAGATTGGCTTGCCTATATGAATTTGCATTTTGTCGCCACAAATGTGAAAAAAGTTGTTAAGAGGATTGTGGAAGATGTGAAATAATTAAAACAGAAAACTGTTAAAATGAAATTTGTTATCTTTATCTTATTTTTACCTTTATTATTTTATTTATTTGATTCTTGAAAATTTGTTGGTAGAGCGTGATCTCAAAATTTTCAGCAAGCTGTCCTAGGAAACATTATCTTGAGGTTAAATGCCAGGAAAGGGTGCCGGACCTATGTAAAAACATGCTCCCTAAAGTTACTCCGGACTGTGGACATCGGATACTGGTGTTCTGTCATGAAGCAGATACAATCACGAGGGAGGAACTGTCAAGAGATTGTGGCGCTCCTGTGAAATAGTTCGATCAGCAAAACGAATGGGGTCACACGTGCCGAGGAAACTGCGGACTGATTTCAAGGCCGTTTTCATGTGCGCTGTAAAGTGTTATGTGACAAGATTTTCATTTGTGGACTTGGCTGGTAAGTATTGGCTACCTGTGAAGCGAAATGTACATTGAGCCAATTCTAAATTGCAGCAGCCACGCACTTATATTTGCAAGCACTCTAAATGATCCAAACTCTACTCCGAAGCTTGCGATTGGCATGTAGTCATCCATATGTGGGGTTTTGCGGAGAAGTCCGTCCACCGCATTTGCTCGCCAGAGGAATTGTTGAAAGGATCATTTTATGAAAATGAAGAAGTAGGAGCTGGCGACAGGTATAATGGCATGCCTTATTCCGTTCTCATTCGATTGCAGTCGTCAATACATGCATAATGTTAAATTAAATCAATATTTTGTGAAACTGGTAACAGGTTTTTATATTTGAAGGACTGTAACCAAGGCATTGAAAGGGACGCCACGGAAAAATGGATAAGAGTCAAAACAGATCAAGTCCTGCCACTACGGTGTCCCATCTGCAGCGTTAGAATTAGTTGGATTAGCCGATATTCCTCCATCATGACTGCAAACGTTGAGTTGATCAATGCCGTACGGATCAAGATATTTGGCTATCTTAATCAAATTGAGAATATTTTACTTGGCGCAATGGAGGAACGAGATTGAAATGTATGCTCAGGGAACAAATAGCTCAAATTTGCTTCTTATTGAAACTTGATTGTCCAGTACTGGCTGCTCCCAAGCATGAGGAAGAGTTGCTGTCGGTAAGGTTTCTGTACCAGTTTGAAAGGTCGATTTTTTAATTTATTTTCTTTATAATTTATTAAAATTATTATTTGATGTTTTCACATAGAAAAAGCCGATCACACATATTTCGTAGAAAAAGCCAATTGTCTTAACTGGACATTCCTTGAATGGATCAGTGTCACTCCTACTCTTGCTGAATTCCATCTTAAACTTTCTTCCAACCATTATGATTACTTCAAATAGTAATGGGATGAATACTTATAATAATTGATTGGTGATCTCGTTTGGACTTAACAACCCAACGAAATTAGAGCAGTATGGATAGAGAAAAACGATCAAGGAATACTATTCAATGAATGCTCCAGAATGTCTACCAACTAGTCTGGAAGAGCTAGCACTCTCGTATCGAGTGCACCAGGAATAAAGGTATTTCGACAAGCAGAGGATATTCTGCTGTTGTGTAAGCCGTATACGGAACGAGTGAAGAAGAATTTTCTTAAATGTCTTAAATTGGGTTTAGTTAAGAAAGTTTTAAACTATGAATTGTTGTTAATGAGATATAATTTTTTAATTGAAATGTTAATTTCATTTTTTGCAGCAACTTGATAGCATACTGCACTGCACAATTCAGCTGACTCAAAAAGGTGGTTTAAGTGCGAGAATGGTCACGTGTACGTGGTCACTGTGGTGGAGCTACCGAAGTTGAACAATGCAATGAATGTAGAGCTTCTGTTGTAGAAAGAAAATCATTTGCTCGTGAGGCTGAATTATCTTGGAATGGATGGCGCTCAATAGCCTTTATATCTAACTTAAATTTTCCTATTCGAAATCCGAACTGAAGGTTTAATGAAGAGCATGAGTATGTAATTTGTTGTAAAAATTAATTATACTTTGATCATTTCATTATGAATTATGATGGGTGTTGTGTATTGTGGAATGTAGTATTAATAAATATAGAATTAGTTATGATAAAAAATCCATATTTCCAAGTTGTCCTATCAAATAGTAAATGTAATGGCATACAATTATTGGTCCCTTAAAACGTATTTTTTTATTTAAAATTTTGCAACTGTCCCTGAGGACGATTATTACAAATCACTTGCCTCTGTGATATATTATTCAGGAAAAATTGATTTGACCACATCTCCAATATAAAAACCAGCTCATCTGTGAAACAAGTCAATTAAAAATCAATATGGTTTGTTAAATATTTCACAAATTTTAACACAAAAATTACAAATTAAGACCGAAAACCTCCTCCAAAAATTATTTCAACCTAGTTAACCCCCTAAAAATTAACTAAACAATATAAAAAGCCCCCCTTTCAACTCTCCTCTAATTTCACACCACTATCTATTCTTTTTAGTAATTTAAATTAGTGAAAGCTGTGCACAATGAATATTTTCTTCCTCTCATCTGATCACTCCCACCACCACAACCAATCAAACTAATTTTTCCATTTAAAATTCTCTTCCCGCCACCAAATTATTTAGCCATCCGGAATGCGTTCAGAGTTGATGGAGAATTGGTCATGCTCTGAGGATGGATTTTGGAGGAGTCTCTAGGGGGATTTGGAGGATGATGGGCTTCTTAGGAGTACCTTGGAGGAAACATCAGCAAAATATTAACATCCTTTTAAATAACCAATTAAATAGCTAAGCAATCATTTAAAATGATTTTTACTAAATAGATTGCTAAATCACCTTTAACTTTCTCATTGTCAGTCTTATCAACAGGTATAACCTTCACGTAATCCTTTCACCTCCTCCTCCCTTCTTTCAACCTTTTGGTTGCCTCATCCGCCAATCTTAAAATTTAACCGATCTTCTCCTCCAACTACTTGTGCGTTCCTAGCCATTATTAAGGGATGAGCCAACTATGGACAGCTTGAACTTGTCTTTTGATTACTCTTTATTTTCCTGCTTATCAGCATTGCTACTTCTCCCATCACCACTTTTTCTGTTGTTTTATTTTTCAGTTTATTTAAATGATAACCAATTTAGAATAGTTTTGGATGCCCTTCCACCATTAATTTTTTCAATTTTCACAAAATTCATGAACTAATTTTTATTTAATTTAATTTTAACTGTTTGGATGACGATGATGATGATAATGCGGGGTTTGTTGACGATAAATTATGGGCAGGCCAGCTGACTTTGTCTTCCCGCTCATTCAAATTAACGTCGTCTTCTTGGTCGTAAAAATTCTCCAAACTTGTTTATGGATTTATTTATTTTAATTGTGATTTACCAAAATAATAACAAAAATTAAGAAGTATACAACCAAAATACACGTCACTTCAGAGAAGTGTAATTTAAAGTGTTCAATTTTATATACTGACTGAGACAAAGAAACTCATTGGGCTGAACATACAGCTGAAGAAAAATACTACAATTAAAAAATTCTACATTCGAATTACCCACCATAACAGCTACAAGTTTCTGTCAATTCTTTTGATCCATCTTTCACAACATGTTTTTTCTGATAGCAATAGGACGACACATTACGAATCTGAATTATTTGTGAGTTTGTAAATGTCGACGTAATTTGCTTGATTGTTTAAATGTAGCCAGACATTTAGTACACTTGTAAGGCTTTTCCCCAGTATGCACTCTCACATGGACTACTAAATTCGACTTTGCAGCAAATTGTTTTCCACACAAATTACATTTGTGCTCCTTGATTTGTTGATGAACACACTTTATGTGGTTTTTTAAGTGACCATTTCGAGAAAATGATTTCTTGCAGAATTCGCATACGTAGGTTTTCAATTTAGTATGAACTGCCATGTGTATATTCAAAGAACTCTTTCGTGAAAACTTTTTATCGCACGTTGAACAATTATGTCCTTTGACATTATTGTGCGTATCTTCATGTTGACGAAGAGTACTCTTTAATGCAAATGAACTGGGACAAAATTGGCAACGATACGGTTTCTCTCCAGTATGTGCTTGAATGTGATCTTTGAGAGCTGTAGCAGATCCCAGAAACCGGTTACATAAACCGCATTGAAATGGTGTTTCTGCTTTATGTGTATTCATATGTCTTCTGAGGCTAGATTTTTGTGTGAAACGTTTTTTGCAACACTCACATTCAAAGTCTCTTATGCCAATATGTAGTAACTGATGGGCTTTGAGATTACCTCCAGTAGAGAAGGTTTGTTGACAAACGTTGCATTCGAAAGGCTTCTCGTGGGTATGCGTGTTTATGTGCATCTTCAAATTACTATTCGTTTCAAAAGTTCTGTCACACAACTTACAGGAGTACGGTCTCTGGTTAACATGTCTGCGGTAATGGGCAAAAAGATGGTCCTCACTGCCGTATGATTTGTTGCAAAATAAGCACTTGTGTATCCCAAGATGAATGTTAGAATGTGCCCTTAATTTTTTCTTAGAGCTTAAAACATTTTCACAATAAACACACCTAAAACTTTCGGAAGCCATCTGAATAACAGTTCGGAATAATAGTAAACTGTATTTTTTATAATAAGAAATCAACGAGCAGAAATGTCAGCTGTGTACTTTTAAAAAATGATAATAAATTAAGTAGCTTTAGATCATCTCGTCAGCGGTTAGTATTTTAATTTGGGTTTAATTCGATTCACAAAATTTAACAACAGTTCTCGGAGAACGTGCATTCGGTACTTAAAAACAACCGAAGGGAAATGATTCCCACAAAAGTAGCAAGTACAAGTGTCGAATGTTTTGAAGACAATGTGTGCGATATCACTCTATTGGGTTCTGTGCACTTAGTTTGAGTGGTCTGTGTACAATGTTATTTCATTGCATGTGATCCAGTTAAGCTTCTACTAGTCAAGTATACGTGTTTGCTACAATAGATTATAGTGCACACTGCATACCAATATTACAAACGGACAATTGTTCTATACATGGATGCGTATTCTTGTAAACATCGCACACCTACAGGTAGGATGCTTTGCAAGTGGATACCTTCGAGTTGTTTTACAATTGGTAATAGTAATATGCATTGGTATTGGTAAAAGTTTACGTATCTCATCCATTTATACATTTATAAAGCAGAAGTAGGGAATACAAAAAATATGTTTCCAAGTAAAAACATGACTAACACGTCTACAAGTACTCGTTACGTGATGTTTTTATTTTACCCTTACCCACAAATCTCAAATATTAAAAGTTGAAGTGTTGTACGGGTTATTTCTTGTCGATTTACTAACTTCTTCGATGTGCATATTTTTCGTTACAAACTAAGGCAAATACGTTGATTTTAAAATTCGGAATGCGTGGCTGGTTTGAAAAATTGTAGTAATTGAGTTTCTTGCTATGTCTGCTACGTGATCGTTTCATCATTCGGCTTATCATGTCATTTGCACATTCAACCATAAACGTTTAGCAATTATTCTCAATCTATTGTTTATTTGTTTATAGTTGGCTTAAGTTTTCAATACATTTTTTTCTCTAGATGAAATGTTTGATTTCGTTGAAGGCATTAGCTGAGCAAGTTTGAAGAAATATATTAGAAACCTAAAGGTGGTTTGAAGCAGACAGACATTTGAATTTGGTTCTAGGGCTGGTTTCCTCTCTTGTCAACCAGTTCAATATCCAAGTTTAAAACAAATGGATGAATATCGCAATTAATAATAACTAAATGCTGAAACTATTTGGAGAATTCTGAAAATATGCACCATTAAATCCCAAAGCAAATTAAGAAAAAAATAGCAGTGGTTCGTTTATGATTGAATGTATTCGAATCAAATAGAACTAAACGCAGTTAAATACCATAAAATTTGACTTATTGATCGACAAAAGATAATCAGTAACTAATCCATATTTCACAATAATATCACATAAAAGAGAATCAATTTTCGCATTTGTTCGTATCGTTTCACCCAATTTCACCAATTATGACTTTGTATTAACACGAATTTGGTTCCTCTCAAAATGAGAGTAAAGTTATGGGCTGGACTAACTATTTTAAATGTGCACAAAATATTAGGTGCTAAGAAATACAGTACAAAAATATATAATGGTTTTATTGACGACATTGGTTTAACCCTCTTAAAATAATACTTCATAATATTAGCACAGAATATTGTTTCAGATTGGTTTCGTTTCAATATTTAACTTATATTCTTTATATGCCGTACACATATTATCTCTAAGGTAGTTAATGAGTTTTATATGTTAATCCTATGGTCGAAACAGCACGAATACAAAAAAATATACATGTATTGACAGTCCGTGCAAACGTGAACGTACGGAATATTCGGAAGAACAAGCAAACGTAATCAGTAAACCTAACTAAATTTCATGCAAAGTATTACTAACACAAATGTAACCGGAATGACTTTCAAGCTTGAAGCATCGTGCTTACGTAGCATGACTACTATATGCAGACGGATAGAACATTTGAGACTACACAAATAAAATGCTCAAACAAACGCATGAATGCTTAATAGCTGCAAAGTAGATACAGACCTAAAGATCCCGTGTAGTTAACACGTGCATACCAAAAACAGACCATATTTTTCTTGATAACGTACGCAAATTTGTGGTTATATATCATGTTGTTACTCGTTTTAAAACATTCAAGACATCCGCAACAAACATTTCAGTTAGCGTGTTCTGCATCCAGTAATAGTTTAAGTTAAGGTTAGCTTTACTTTTACACGATAGTTTTAGTTTTTTAAACTGACTTAATTTTCTTATCAAATTTGCTATTGCAATGGGTGATATGTTTTTGCTATGCTAAAAAGGGAATCCACATTCATGACTCCAAAAGTGCCCAATTCCTGGAAAATTCATTTTGTTTAAAAATAATTTTGATTTTGGATTCAAAATGGTTTCAGAGAAAACAAACCACTTATCATTAAACAAAGTGTTTAGTAACAACAAAAACTTACAAGCACCAACTATTAATCATGGTGGAATTCATGAATGCCTTTTCTGCAATAAAGCATTCACTAAGTCCCAAAATCTTTTCTGTCACTACTTAACACATACAAAGGAGAAGCCATACTTCTGCGAATTGTGTGACAAATCATTTGCTCAAGATACATCTTTACATCAGCATATTAAGTGTCACACAGGAGAAAAGCCTTTCTCGTGCAACGTTTGCCAAAAATCATTTAACCGAATGAATTTGCTCAGAAGTCATCAAATGCTTCATAGTGGGCTCAAAGAGTTTCAATGCGAGCGTTGTCAAAAAGTGTTTACCCACAAATCAAGCTTCAAAATACATTTGAACACACATAAAACAAAAACGCCCTTTGAGTGCAATTTGTGCGGGAAGTATCTGGGATCAGCACAACTTCTCAAAAACCACATACAGACACATACTGGAGAGAAACCTTACCGTTGTGAAATATGTTTCAAATCATTTTCACGAAAGGGCAACCTTCGAAAACACGAGGATGCACACTCAGGTGTCAGACGACATAACTGCACTTCGTGCAATGCTAAGTTTTCAACTAAAGACAGTTTAAAGAGGCACATGAATGTTCATACTAAATTAAACAGTTACAAATGTGAACTGTGCCAGAAATCGTTTACCCAAAAACGCAGTTTAAATGTGCATATAAAATGTATTCACCATCAAATTAAGGAGCACGACTGCAGTTTGTGCGGGAAATCATTCGCAGAAAGAGCTCATTTAGTAATTCATACAAGAGTTCATACTGGTGAAAGACCTTACAAATGTATAAAATGTCCCAAGGCTTTTGTATCATCAAGTGATTTAAGCAGACATATCAAAACGCACAATTAATTTTACAAGAATAATGGGCCAGTTGTTAGTTTTAAGTCGTAGGAACTGAAAACGATATTTGTAAATACGAAGAAAGCAATTTTAATTTATTAGTTGGTTGGAATTGATGACACATACACATATTGTGTAGAATTATATATAATTTTCTTTTGTAGGTCTCTTGTATTATTTATAAAAGAAAGTGATTGCTTGTTTGATGTAAACTCCTCAAATGAAATACATATTTTATATACTTCGCAAATACAATATTTATTTAAGGTTTGCGTATCAATGTGTTTATTATCACACAATTTTGATATTATTTTATCGAGTTTCTTTTGCAATGAACTGGCTTTTTTATTGAACTTTTTGGTACAATGCTAAATCTTATTAAATTGATTATGTTAATAAATTATAATTTTTGGAAGTAATCGCGGATCAGACGAAATCGTACTTTGTTTGAGATTCATTTTATTGTACTGGTTGACTTTTCAGGCCAATAAATAAACTCTGCTCGATTCTCTGACTACGCGCAGTACTTCACTTATTGACTAAACTAAATTGAATAGAAAAACCAGCAAACACCAACGCGACGGTATCTATAATGCGTAAAACTGTGTGCGTGTTGCACCATAAACTCTTTCCAATTTCTGAATGACAAGAGAATGAAAAATTCGATAAACTGGATTAGGTGGAAATAAAAGCATTAATTGGTCTCTTCAATGAAAATGTTTTCTAGTAATTTACTTTGGTATTTCTGCTGATCTGTGTTTGAGTTACTATTTTATAATTTAAATGAATAAATGTTTGCGTAAAGTTTAACAATATAAATATGCTACTTCAAATTGATGTGTTATCATTTTCCGTTGGATGTGAGATAATAAGATAATTTATTAAATTATTTATTTATGAAGTGTATATTTTTTTGATATTTATTAAAAACAGACTTTGCCTTATATCGTAACACAATGTATTTCCTTTTTTTATCGGTGCACTTCAAATGTTTCAAATTACCCGCTATCCATTTAAAAATTAATTACCACTAATATTTGCAACTATATTTTACTGCTCATTTAAACCTTGAATTAGTTTCACAGCTATCAATTTATAATAAATATTGTACAAAATAAAATTTATTACGATTCCAGCACAAGCTTCGAGTTCTACAATGTGCATACCGTGAAAATAAAATGTTGGAATTACATTATAAATAGGTTTTATCATTTTCACAATTACTAGACACAAAAGTCATAAAGATATACGAAATATCTATTTTGCGTTTAACAGATTAGTATTCTCCCATACTACATGTTTTGAAACCTTCACAATAATATTTAAAGTTTCTAGTTTTTGAATGCTGTTAAATAAGAACTATCTCAACATAAAATTCATAACATGTCACTAGTGAATTCACCCAAGCAAGTACGTAAATCCTTCACTGAAAAAAATATTTTAATAATCGTTTTACCAAAACATGTTTTCTCATAAACTAAACGCACAGTTTATTATTGTTAATTGTGTTAGAATCGATATTGATATATTGATTTTGTCTGAATTTTCAAGGTTTTTATCATATTCTGTTTCGTTAATTTACTTTCAGTTTGATTCAATATTTTTCTGAAAATGATTATTAGACATCAACAATTTGCTTGCCTATAACTGCAGCTGATATTTGTACTAAACAATAATTTTTTTTAATAAATACGAGCACATCAAGTTGATTTTATGCGAAACCTTATCAGAATAGAAAGCGAGGCACATACAGCATATTATGGTTTGTCGATGTTTCTACATAGTTAGCTAGGTATTGATAAACATCTGTTGCTCAAATGATTGCACATAAAAAATTAAGTTTATGCTAAAACAAATTAAATCACCAAATTAATGCAAGTTTAAGGACATGAAACACCAACCAAAATGTCACCACAACTAAGCAATTTTGACAGCAGACGCAATGTTAATTTAATTTACTTTCGTTTCTTTTTATGGCATGCTTGACAGTTGTACTGTTTAATGTCTTTATGTTTACTTTGTGTCGTCTTTAAGCAAAGCTTATTGGCACACAAAAAAACAGCGTGACTTCTCTGCAGTATAGTTTTAACCAGGTATGCATCAAAATTCTAGTAAAAAATTTATGATTTCCAAATACAACATTATATACAAAATGTGTTAACGGCTAAATATTATAAAATATATTACGTTTATTGTATTTGACAAAATATTCACAAGAATAAAGAAGTTCGTTACCGATTTATCAATTTAGAGTATTGTATCTTTTGTGTTTATCTTATTAAAACCAATAAAACAACTAAATGTGCTCAACAAAAAGTCTTCCAATTAAAAGTATACTCAACTTGAAATACCCTTAATAAAATTAATCGATTAAGGTTAATAAATTCGATCACTTTTGCCAGCATGATTTTGCTTTATTTAAATGTTTGATCAAAGTGCTAGAATTTTTAAAAGCTGCGGGACATTTAGAACATTTGTATGGCTTTTCACCAGTATGCACTCTCACGTGGCGTACTAAACTTGACTTTGCAGCGAACTGTTTTCCACACAAACTACACTTGTGCTCCTTAATTTGTTGATGAACCCACTTTATGTGCTTTTTTAAGCTACTATTTTGTGTAAATAATTTCTT
The DNA here is from genome assembly GCA_034695485.1 of Entomobrya nivalis. Lineage (NCBI taxonomy): Eukaryota > Metazoa > Arthropoda > Collembola > Entomobryomorpha > Entomobryidae > Entomobrya > Entomobrya nivalis. The sequence continues at coordinate 3,350 of JAQFZH010002579.1, read as the reverse complement.
ACACAATTCACACTTGTAGACTTTCAATTTTGTATGAACCTGCGTAATGTGACTATTTAAATTATCTCTCCTCGAAAACGTTTTATTGCAAGTTGCGCAGTAATGTAGTTCAGTGTCAGTATGTATATATTCATGGCGCTGTAGGTTGTGCTTTAGTGAAAACGAACTGGGACAAAGTTCGCAACGATATGGTTTCTCTCCAGTATGCGCTTGAAGGTGATCCTTGAGAGCATTAGCTGATCCCAGAAACCGGCCGCATAAACTGCATTCGAAATCTGTTTCGGTTTGATGCGTGTTAATATGTTTTATCAAGGAAGATTTTTGAGTGAACCATTTTTCACAATGCTCACACTGAAAATCCCTGATCCCTCTGTGTAGCAACTGATGTTTTCTGAGATTTCCAGCAGTAGAGAATGTCTTCTGACAAACGTTACATTTGAAAGATTTCTCGTGTGTATGGGTATTTACGTGCATATTCAAGTTGCTAACATGTACAAATGTTTTTTCACACAAGCTGCAGGAGTGTGGTTTCTCATTGACATGTCGTAGATAGTGAATAAAAAGGTCCTTCTCACTACCAAACGATGCGTTGCAAAATATGCACTGGTGAGTTTCAAGATGAACTTTGGTATGTGCAACTAAATATTTTTTGCAACTAACTACTTTTTCACAAATACCACACTTAAAGCTTCTAGAAGCCATCTTAATGCCCCACGATAATTGCTGTCAACTTTATGATAACTTCTTAATGACCAAATGCCCGTTGGTTAGTTCGACCAATAAGAATAAATCGATTTTTTACTTTATTTTGGTGATGGCTGGAGATACCACTTAATTCTGCTTCTATTCAAAAGCGTTTATTTTAATTCTTGCACAGGTAACTTACTGAATAGGACATTAGGTATGCGATAATGCTTAGGTAATGAATTAGAATATTTCGGGCAGCACTAGAGGGCATATTAGTATCGTATTGTTTGCAATTACGTATGCGATCTCACTCAAATGAATTAGTTTATGTACCTTCTTTCTGTGTCAGCTTGATTTCGGTGGTGAGTTATCTCAAAACAAGTTAGGATATTTACTATACAGACAGCAACGTGTGTGTGTTCTCTTTGGTTTTAATGCAGATGTTAAGTCTTGAATACATACTTGGACATGAACCAATTGTGTTATGAAAGTTGTATGTTATTTAGACACTACCGTAAACATGCAGCGCAGCCAACATGCAAGCTTATTCTTTAAAGACGTATGTTTTCTTATAAATATTTTTCATATGCATTCATATGTACACAAGGTGTGCCAAATGGGTTGAATGAGTACGTGACCTTCAACGATGTTGCTAGCAGTATACATATTTTTGACCATTTTTTGAACGATGATATGTATGCGCATGTTATTTAATGCTTCCAACTAATACGAATATGTAAGTATTTCACCAAAAGTTGTTTAGATGATGGCGTCATGTACGCAGACTGAGACGAATCTCGTTTCAATACCGCACATGGGTGGTTTAAGATAATTCGGGTAAAGATGCTTTAGGTTTGGTTTTGTTTGTAACAAGTGATATAAGCAGATGTTAGAGTATTTTGCAGTCTAAATCTCGTTAAATCAATTTGAAATTAGGCCGATCAGCAAACCGGTTTGCTGTTTTTGACGACTTGTTAGTGTAATGAACATGAGGGAATTACGTTACGTTTTTCAAGTCAAATACACCATTTCAATAGACTACACGTTATAAGTACCAGATTTGTAAATACGGCGATGTTTTAAAGTTTGTATAGTTTTTAGTAGATACATAGCAGTTGGTTTAAATTTTTTAATTCATAATAAAATGTAACGCCTTATAGCAAATCTGTCGGAACAAATGTTGACAAAACTTATTCAGTTTATTTATTTAATTTTATAAAAAAATTAATGATATGAAATAAATTTGGTAACAAAAACATTTTACAACTTAGTACAATGTGTGGCAAAAATGTGAAGAGCGTTTTAAATGTTTTGCGCAATATTATCCGCATTGAAGTTAAAAAACATTGTCCTGAATTTAAGTAAAAGCTTCATATAGAAGGACGTTTTAATAACATGGCTTATTGAAAAATATTTTGTACCGTTCACCTCTGTAAAATATGAGACCACTGCGAAGTTGCCACTTGTTTCTTCCTCATGAAGTCATGTGCTGCTCTGTTATCGTTTACACAATCTGAGCAATTGAATTGTTCTGGGTTTGATTATAGCTCCACCGATGTTCATTTAGTTGTTTTTTCGGATAAATGAGTAACATTTCTTTTCAGATAATTTCGAAATTTAATGTCTACATGTAAAAATTAAAATGTCAGCAAATACTTATTGTACAGTTCGCAGAAGCATGCTTTATTACTAATATGTATAGTATAACACTACACTACAGTAAGCGATTCACTAAAATTTTGCATTTTTTTTACAGGAAAGTTAACTAACTCGATTTTACTTTAAAAAGAACTAGTAAAGGTACCAGAAGTAAAGTATTCTAAAGCGTCCATTGCCAAATCGATACATTTATTTGTTTCCCAAAAGTCCACACTACTTTTCCCGGACATTTTGGTCATTGGCCCACCAAAGTGTATATTTTGCTCCCTCTTTTACACATTTTACAGTATTTAACCTTCACATCTCGAATTTGAATCATGAAAAAGATTTAACCATTGTGAGTTTTCATATGTCGAACTAACTTAAGCCTGTGAGGAAATGATGCGAGACATTTTTCACATTTAAATGGTTTTTCTCCAGTGTGCTCTCTCATATGAATTACTAAATCCCGTTTCCAAGCATATTGCTTGTCGCACAAATTACATTTGTGGTCCTTGCTATGATGATGAACTACTTTAACATGTCGTCTCAGGTCAGGTCGACGAGCCAACGACTTTCCACAAAGTTCACACATGTATCTCTTTAAACCACTGTGTATTATCATATGTTGCCTTAAATTACTGATATTTTTTAATTTCTTGTGACATATTGAACAACTTTTCCAATCAATATTATTATTAGTGTGTTCATCTGCATGTCTCCTCAAATGACACTTTAGTACAAAAGCTTTGTCACATGTTTCACAACTGTACGGCTTCTCTCTAGTGTGGCCTTGAATGTGACTATTGAGAGCATGTTTCGATGTCAGAAAACGGAAGCAAAAAATACACTCGAACGGAGTTATTAGTTGATGGGTATTCAAATGATTTCGTAATGGCTGCTTCTCTGTGAACTTTTTTTCACATTGATTACATTCGAATTCCTTGTTGTTACTGTGTATCTTCTGATGAGTTAGTAGAACACTTTTTCTGACAAACGATTTAAGACAAAGATTGCATTTGAAA
>JAQFZH010002578.1:0-16110 GCA_034695485.1 Entomobrya nivalis | reverse complement strand
TACATTTGAATAGCGCAATCGAAACCTCTGGTCGAGTAGATCACGAATCATGTATCACTTGAGGCCACAGTGACCTTGAATGGTCAGAAATCGGGGTCAAAGGTTGCAATGTCAAACACATGTCATGCGACATATCATTCGAAATCATTTTTCATTTGCAACAACAATGTTCATCGTTATCATGTATCCCATCGTTTCAGCTCCGTCATTATGATCGCTATTACAGCGGGTTTATTTGTCTCTTATTCATGTGATACACGTAAAAGTGTGATGCTATGGCTACATAATATACTGGTATCTTCAAATTTCTTAGTTGTTGGTAGTAATATAAGTACACAGAATATATTCCATTGACGAATCTACATAGGTGGTGTGCACCCAGTTATTCAAGCAGAAACAAGAAAGGCATGTGCGTTTAAAAGTAAAAACTCTTTAAGGAAAGAAAAAAAAACTATCACAAGAGAAACACAACGGCGGCGGTTAGCAACTTAAAAAGAAGACGAAACTTGTCATTTGTAGCTTGCTACTCTTCCTTTACGCCTAATATTTTATTATTACAAACACGACAAAGTTTGCTTTATTCCATTCTCTTTCATCTTACGATTAGTCATATATGAACATGCATGCATGGATTTTTTTTATCTAGTATTTAAAAGTTACCACAAGTCTGTCATAATAAATGTATGAAGAATCTTTTATTAATAAGGAAATGAAATTTAGTTTTTTGAATCTCCCAAGGAAACCGAAAATTAGCAAAATGTGTTGTCTCTATATAGTTGATTTTCAGAAGTTTATGATAATCTCTTATATTTCCCATTTATTCAATTTCAAACGCTTAATTGAAAACCGGAAAAACGTATTCATTGTTAGATACTGAAAAAGCAGACTGCGTGCATGCATTATTCACAGTTACAAGGTTTTTATGCTGAATTTGTCCTTTACACCGTCTGCTACTTCTTTTCTTACAAGTTTGTATAACTTTTACCTACGTATTTTACGTTATAAGAGAAGATAGTAGAGTTGGTGTAACCTCGCGTGGTGTGTTGTCTGTCATTTTATCTTGGAATGGTATTTTTTTCATCCATTTCATCCACTAACTAAAAATCTAATTTAAGTTTCATATACTTTTACATGTGTGCAGATGTAGAGATACAAGATATTTAGGTACATCTTTTTGTGCACTTATCTACGTATGTAACACCGCACACATACAAAATATACACACATGGGAAAACAAGAATTGTCCCATAGCTTGTCGCATGAGATGTCTTTTTCAGTTCTGTTCTAAAGGAAGGATATTTTTTCGGAGGAGGACGGTGCGCCTCCGGTGGAGCATTTTTTTATTGAGTATTATCATGATCATGATCATCAACACGAATCGGCGTTACAGTCTTCTTTCACAGAGATGACTACATGATTTAGAGGGAACAACTGATGTCTCAATTTCTCACGTTATATAATGTGCATACAAAGTATCTTCCAATCTTCCCTCTCATCCTATTCAACTCATTCAAAGAAGCCCAAGTGGAGTAAGTAAAGCATTGCCATGATTATTTATATGTATGTGTTTTCTTTCTACATAACATAAAAATTGTACACAAACATTAGAAAGCGGGCAGATAAAAAACAGGCAATAATAATATTACTTCTGTTGGAAATGGATTTACCAAGGTACATTACATAACATCCCTTTTTATCCTTCATTTTCAACTTTTAAAAACACACATTACAAGTACATAAAAGTAAAAGGTGACATAAAAGGGTAAAGAGGAGATACCATCAAATAATGCGTATACGGAAATTCATGATTTTCACAATAAAAATGTTTTTTCTTCTTCTTTGAAAGTCATTTGGTAGTTTTATTTGTGTGACACTTAAATTGAACATTTAAATAAAATGGTATTACTTTCGGTTGCTGGAAATATCTTTTCCCTACGAATAATGGATAAACATGTTTTAAAAAGGCGTGTTTGTGTTCTCCATTTACTTAGCAAATAATAATAATAAGCACATTAAAAAAAGTAAACTATCGCCATACAAGGCTGATATGGCAAAGTCTTAAACCATTTCATTCATGGGATCAGTGTAAAGTAAACTCATGCATGCTGTCATATTTTAATATGAGAGCCTAGAAACCTGGTAACTGACTTGACTATAGCGTTTAGTTAGGAGGATCATGCTCAATGTAAAGGAGGATCAACTCGGCTGTAAAATTGTTGTAGTAGTAAAAAATATCGATGCGATGTAGAGTTTTCTTTTTATTCAATAATAATTTTTATTGTATACGCTATACACATATTATTTTCTTAAAAAGGAATAATAAAGATGTGAGAGTATTAAATATTGAGTCATAAATATTGGGAGAGTTTTCTTTTCAAGTGAATTGTATTGACATTAATTATGCCTGTTTGAGTTTGCCGTGGTTTTACTTTATAGCGGGTATTGTACAACAGGCACACTCACACACCCTTTCTTTGTAGCACGCAATGACGATGCGAAACTTAATAAAAAAAGGTAGCTCCGAACGATAAAATTTTAAGATGAAAAAAATTCATTACCACGTTTACAATATCAATACACCGGCATTTGGGCAAATCCCAATATAAAAAAAAACGAGGAAAAAATGGTTGGCTTTACAACAAAAGGTACACGACAAGAAATATCTTTATAAACGCTGATATTAATAGCAATATCAAGCGACATGACAACTTCTTATTAGTCGGGTTATCATTATCCTTAGTTACAAGATAATTTTAAAATGTTAGGATTGGTCAAGAGATTCTCAACCGAACCGGCTATCAAAGTTTATCCATGCCCATTATTATTATCATCAATACTAGAAAGCCAAAACGAAAACATTTCGCATTCAACTTACCTTCGATCTTGCAAGTTGTATTCATTCTGATCCTGGCAACATCAAAAAAAATCCATTCCAGCCCGACTAAATCATTTGACACTGAAAGTTTTATAGCACTTCAATTTTGATTTGGTGGCACTTGAATGACCTGTTCGATCCGAAAACTTATGTCGTACAATTTAAAACTTCAAACTGTTCTCATCTTTTGGATTCGTTCGTAAACCATATTTAACTAATTTATCTTTAAATTCTTACACCAATGGTTTTCAGTTAAAATACAAGTTAATACTACTGATTAAGGAGCATATATACCACATCCAAATGTATACATATAGGCATACGAAGTATGTGTGTATATCAATTAGCTTTCATTTCTACCCGGTATGCACATAATATGCAAACATTTTAAACCTTAAAACTCCGTTAGGTTTTCACCATTAAAAATATGTTTTACTGAAAATATATTATCAATAGATATAACAAGTTGTTTACAATCTCACTTTAGGCCGCATCGAATAGTATTTGTGTTTGCACGTTCACACAACGGTTTAAAATCAAAAAGATTTAATAGGAAGGGCTTTTACGTTTCAAGAAGAAAAATAGTCACCTGCTTGTAACCGATCACATAAAATATCAATTAGCACATACACGCGCGTCGACGTAGGCACTACAAAATGTCTGTCTTTTTCCAACTATTTATGTATCTTTAAAATTTGCACATTATTGCATAAAAGTTTTAATTCGTCGACTTCTTTGTGTTGAGCATTTTTTACTATTTGAAAGCATAACTTTTTTACATTCTATTTTCAAATGCAAATTTTTATGATTAATGAAATTTGAAGATAATTATTGGACGTAAATTAATTGTATTGCTGCACGGTTATTCTATTGCTGCTAAAATTACTATCACTTAGAGAAACAAGTGCAACGTCTTTTCTTTGCCGTATAACTTTGTAATATAGTTTCTGTAGATTAACTCACAATTAGCATATTAGATGATAGGCACATAAATCCGTTTTCATGCAATGACACTAGAACTTTAAGGTATACAGTATAATTACTTAATTGAGCATAAATATATATTTGGCATATTCATTTTATTGCTTTTAAACTTTTATACACTGAAACATTTTATCCAACAAATTTATTTGATCGTAAGTAATCAGCACCAATCATTTCACAAGACCATAAGAATGTACAGCTCGAGCGAATCAGTTCAGCAATTGAATCGAGTTGATTATTGTTCACACAGGTGCTGCAGATACAAATCAATCGTTCGTTACGAATACTGCATGCAGCACGCACTACGACTGAACCAATCCAATATTCCAATTTTCTTGTTTTCCCCACCATCGGCTGAGTACTGAGTTACAACTATCACTAGACCATCTTGGTGTAAAAATTCAGTAAAAGTGATCTGCATGCACTATAATGGAGGAGCACGTTTCGTTTCCCGTTTTCTTATTGCGTAACAAACCGAAGTAGTACACAATGACAAAAACAGACAGCAAAATGGTAACAATTACTGCCAAAATTCAATCCACATTTTGTTCCTCCATCAAATTGACGACTACATTTTTACTTTGAATTAAATCCTGTGTCTGTTTACCCTTTCACCTTTATCATCTCTTTTTTACACAAGATTACGCAATTAAGAAAGCTTTTTTAACAGGGAGTCGGAGAAGAGTCTCTATAGCGATTGCAGTTGATCTGCCGTGCGTGGTGCTGCTGCTGTTCGAGTTTGTATTCGTGGCTTTTTACAAACATTAATATTATCATGGGCATGATCATCATTACATTTTTATGCATGTGCTATGTGGTTGGTGAAGACGAACATGATGATGAACAACGCTTGCCGTTTGTGAATAATTTTCTAAAAGGGTATTATAGTGATGATGACGACGACTTCTACTACCGTGTGCGCGATGATGCTCGTGGTGTGCAGTGGAAAAAGGAGACAAGATAACCAGGGTAAGAAGAAGTATAAAAGACAGTGATTTTTTTTCTCTTCTCTCCACCATACTAACCATCATCATCAGTCGCAACAACAGCATCTTCGCCAGCAACAACATCCATCAGTTGCGCATGTATTGCATGTGAGTCAGAATAATATTATATTGTGAGCAGACTTGTTCAGCAACTGTCTCTACTAACTGCTCCTCTCTCGGATATTTTTGCTTCTTTTCTTTTTTTCAAAATGCATCATCTTCTCTCAATCATGATCACGGTTTCATCATGGAACCAACTGCTTTTCTAGTAGTAAAAACACATGGATACATAACTGCTAACACTACACGTTTTCCTCACAGAAAATATATTAAAAAAATCATACAAAACGCCACCATCGTCACCGGTGGTGCATATTTATACACAAAGTTTTAGTATTTCAGGTTCCTTTCTTCTTGAGCAGAAAAAAAACATCATGGAGATATCTTTGTCATTATCATCATCTTTCAGAGCACGGCAAAAGTTGAAGTAGCAGTCCTTTTGAATTTTTCCAATATACACACAACACGAGCACACACACATAATTTTTACAGTGTGGCAATATGCACACTGGCTAGTTTTTTAGTGACTTCAGTTTTTAAACAACTGAACTGAACACAGCATCAGCAAACAACATGAAGGATGATGACGACGGATGATAGCAAATTAGAAGCGTACAACGATGAGATGGCTTTTCCCAAGGATTCATCACTGTTACCATTTTTTTACAACGTCATGTATATGTACATAACCCAATAATATACCAACTACAAAAAGTTGTGCAGTTGTTGCTATTATTGACTAAAAATGACTCCACCACCATTCCACACTTGCCATTCACTTGCTCATTGTAATTGTGACGATGATGACGACGGTTTCTTCTTCCTCCTTTGAATCATCTCAGTATATAGTTTTTTTCTTCTTCTTTAAGTCGCCGATGTACACGTTGGTGGAAACTCACTATCCACTATAGTTCGATTGCGCATCTTTGTCGTTGCCATGCTTATCTTTTGCGTTCGAAAATCTTACGTTGGTAGATGAGATGGTATAGTGTGGTACATATGTATACGGTTTTTTATGCTTACAGGGTGACTTTATGATTGCTCCACAGTTGCATACATCAAACACACAATGTACTCATGGGAAGGAATCACAACACCATCATATATGCATATGTTGCACATTATGAAAATAACTGAAAAAGCACTGTAAAATAGGAACAGATGTAGAATTTTTTTGCAGAAGTGTTCGAAATGTTTTTAAGCAAGTAGCTTAGTTGTACTATAGTATTCATCCTGGTTGGTGGTAATTTGAAAGTTTTGCTTGTTTTTCACGGTATTAAAACCATGAAAGAAGCAAAGGAGAAAAAAAAGCAAATGCACACACAAGTCAGTCGTATTATCAACATGAATCATAATGTTTCTCTGTCGTCGTTGTCACAAGTGAAAAAACGCAATAACCAAAATATTTTTCAAAGAACGACACAATATTAGAACTTTATTCCCGGATGGTAGGGCATGTTATTATTGCAATTTTTATGTGTTTTCTTTGCTTTGACTTGGAGGAACAAGATGCTGTGATTTTCATTTTTTTAATGTCATTTGTAAATAATAATGACAAAGTCGTCTTCTGTTAAAATGCGTTATGAAAGAATAAATAGCTTGGAACGAAAGCACATATGAAAAAAAATTGTCTGGTTTGTCAGTGACTAATCAATGATTTTTCATTATTCAAAAATGACTAGAAATTGAACTTTTGCTGATTGTAGTTAAGTATAGATTTTTTCTCAAAAAACCTACACGGAAATTGCATTACGTCAACATGTTATTATCTTCGTAGAACGTTTCATGGCACGGGCAAAGTAGCTTTTTTTGGAGTGGCCGCTGGTTACATTGTCTATTGAAGATAAGTTGGTCTTGATTGTAGCTGGTTTCATTTTATTTTATTGAAAAGATTAGCAATATTTCTTGATTGAATCTGGCATTAAGTCTTCTCTTTGAGATGAATCCTTACTTGTTCATCATGCACACCACTACCACCAGTAAAACAACAAGATCCAGGCATAATTTTATCTGCAGCGCATGTCATGATGAATACGAAATTAGAAAACTTTTTTTTCAGAGGAGTTGCTCTCATGTTGCGTTGCTTGTTTAGTTTGTAAGTATTGTACAGGGTACAATATGTGATAACATGTCCGTGTTCTACAACGCCACTTTTTCTCTTTGATAGTTAAAAATTATGTAGTATAATCATATAATTGCGATGTGTGTAGTATATACTTTCCGTCCAAGTTACTGACCACTCACCCGTCATCAAAATCATTATAAATATTATTCGTGCCAACTGCACTTTTATCACAACATTGCATACACCATCCTACCTTTCTTCCCATCCTCATTTTGATTATCACTTATTTCCATCGTCATACCTATGTGACATGCAGCTGCCAGCTTTGGGAGAGTCTGCGATGGACATATTATGTCCTATGTTAACTGTAGAAAGTTTTCTTTTGCAGAATTTTTTGCACTATAAAGTCGTCTTGGTAAATATAAGCTGCCAATATGCGGGTCATTCTAGTCAAATGAATCTGTGAGTTATTTCATTTTCACTTTCAACATTGGTTGTTTCATCATAAGAACTTTCCGGTATTGGCTGGTTCCATATTCGGTGTCTTACACGCTGGTCTACTGGGAAGGTAAGGAAAAGCGAAATCAAAGATTGTCTTATGTTCAACGATTATACTATTATAGCGACCAAAAGTAACAAAAACACGTGAAGTTGCACGATAGTAATTGCAAGGAGCTCAACAATGATGGTAGTGTAGTGGGTATGAAATGATGATTTCATTATTATATTTGGGCTTACATAAGACACTGTTGAGTAAATCCGTTTTGGGTAATTTTGATGTTTGCCAAAAGAAAGTTGTAATGGATTGTTTCTGAATTTTATATTGTTAGTTTTGATTACGAATACTGTGATGAACTTTAAATTAAATTAAGTGCTTGCAGTGACTAAGGTATGTTGTTCCATCGACACTAGAATGTTTACAAGAGTTCATTTTAGTTTTTGAACACTGCATCTTTGTAAATAAATTTAGGGCCTCACTACCCATTGTCGATTGGCAAGTAAATTTCCATGCAGGCTGTATTATGAGCGACTCAATTATGTCAGCAGTTTGCAAAGAGGACCAACGCTAGCATAACGTTTCCCCTCCAGATCTTTCCAGATATTGACCTGTCAATTAAACATAATATTTTTAGTTCTCAGATTATCTAACTATGCACAACATGCATGCAACATAAATAAACTGTATTCTTTGCGTTCAGTTATTTTAACATGCAATAATAAGACCAATTGTTTTAGCTTTTTAGATCGTTTTTTAACCAGCTTAAGCTAATTAAATGAAAAATTAATCCTCACTGGTTTTATCAAAAAATCATATAATATTTATGGTTTTGCTAATAAGCTTAAAGTTATAGTAAATATTATTAAAAGGTTTTTAACTCATTCATTTTTTAATCATTCAATTCCATACATCCATTGTTGTTTTAATCTAACTCAAATAATAATATTGAAGCATTGTTGTTTTTCAGTTACTCAACGTTATAAATTATTCTCGTGACTATAAAAACGCTCAGTATATTTACTTTACAGGGTTGTGCACTTGTTCTCTGAAGCACTTAAATCTTAAGTAAGGTTTGCTATCTGTCTATTTTCTCTGTGAAATGTTTACAAAAATATTTACCTAATTTACCCGAATATTTCCTCAAGACACACATAACTTTCCATTTTAAATTGCTAAATTCAGTCGTAAACGATCAAGGAGACAGATACATGTTGTATTATCGTTCTGTAGTAAATCTTTTATTCTCCTCGAAGTCGTCATCATAATAATCATCATACTTACACATTCGTAACAATAAAAAACCAAGCAGAATGTAATCTATGATGCGATATGTATGACAACAACTACTATATTACTAACCACTGCTAGTTTGAAAATATCTAAAATTCATTAGTTTTGTACGGCTTCCCATGAATTCTTGATGCATAAAAAACCGTACATTCACATTATTGGCATGGATGACGATGATAGTAATGATACCTCAACCCTGAATGCTGCTCATGTTATGTTATGAACGTACATTATATTCACCTCGGTTTCTTGGTATTGTCAAACCAGGTAAACGACCAACTTTAGTAAATAATTTTGATCTACACGCATCATAAATTATTTGTTGCTTGTCAAAGTGTGTGTAAAAATTCCACGGGAGTATGACCCCTCGCCGAGGACACATTAAGTAAGAGTTATAGAGTAACAAATCAACCAGGTAGTCCTGTTCTTCCTTCATCTTCTTCACTCTTCTACTACGTATGTATGTAGTATGTACATATATGCATCTTTGAAGTTTGCACAAAACAATACTGTTATCCAGTTTGTTCTGCCTAGGCTTTACGCTGTTCACAGAAAGCTCCCGCATCATAATGCCTGAATTTATTTTTATGAAGCGGATAGCATCAAGCTAAAACAAAGTAGCAAGAGGATAATTGTCTAAAATATTTTACACTTTTCAATGCAATTGGTCATTGCATCTTGCATCTTTTAAGTAATTAGGTAAAATTATGACAATGCTTTTAGATTAGGAAAACAATTGAACCGATTTTTAAATTGCAGGCCTGAGACAAATAGTTTTTGTTACGGGCCACCAAAAAACTAGTATTTTTTTAAATATTAACTAGTGACTATTATTGAATCGTTTCATATATCGTAAAACTGGCATCGCAATATGTGTGCTCGCAATGTATGTACAAACTATATCAATGCACTTAAAAATATTCTCTGGTTGCATTGATGGTAGTTCAAATTACAATTACATGTAGTACCCAGTACCCACATGCATTCCTGTCATTACATACTACAACTAACTTTTTTAGGATTTTTAATTTATTTGTGTGTAAAAGTTTTGTTAGGAATTTATCATTTGACATTCTGTACTCCGTAAAAACATGCACAATATATGTTACGCGTATAAGTTCTACCATGCAATAACAATATTGAGAAGGATGTAATAATAATGTAGCATGATGATCTTCTCGGAAGAAAAAAATTGAAAACATGTGCGGATTCATGAATATTATATAACCTACGGCAAGGCACAAGTCTCCAATTAGTAAAATGATTACTTTGAGTGAGATGAGATGGCTTGTTCAAGTCAAGGGAGGCCAGGCCAAACACAATTCTGCACGCAGTTGAATTGTTACTTTGATGAAAGTAAATGCTTAAAAGTAAAGAGGACTGACTGATTCACAGTACATCGTACAGAAAGAAGAAAGATTTAAAAAAAAGTTATACAATGCGGTGTACTGATGTAATAGATTTGATTTGACTTTTGGGCGATCATGTTTTTTTCTGTTGTATGATGTAATGCTATCAGAAATGAAGTAGTTAAGAAGATAGAAAGGCCTTTTTTGATGGTATGAATTAAATTTATTTTAGACATGTACATGCTTTACGTAAAGTACAAATTGCACACACACTTCTCTCTCCATCTCTCATTCAAACGAACTATCAATTTCTTGAACATTAAGTGATTATATCTATTGTTATTCTTGAAAGTTGAAAAAAAATTATGAACTTTCGTCGTCATTTACGCAGTTTGCAATCCCATCAGGGATCCGAAAAAAATAATTTATTGTGCAAGATTTTATCTATGTAATCTAACCACAGAATTATTGTATGAATTCGTAATAAATGCATGACGACTATTTAAACTACACAGAGAAAAAACAAGTGTTTTGAATTTTATTTAATAAAGTGTTTGTGAAAGGTTAAAACTTCTTAAGCAAGACAGAGAGAACATGCCTTAAATGAATATGAGAAGACCAGATACTCGGAGAACATCAGGGAAAATGAAATATTATGCATGTGAAAATGATGTTCAACGTGCTATTTAATTGTAATTGAGTCACATCTCTCTCAGACCAGAAGAAGGAAAGAACCTGTTCTCATTAATGTGTTTTAAGTGGTCCTCTACATCTCACACCACGCCATGAGGATGACGATGATGATGACAACTCTAACTACAAAATGCTTTTATGTGGAAACGAAAATATAACGCTCAGATATAATATCACAACCTTATCTACAGTAATACTAACTAACTTGAATTTGAATGACACTAGCAACTTCAGCTAGTCGACATTTGTAACAAAACTGACCATGATAATTTCGTTAGTATGACTTATGTATATACTTCTTTAAGTTTTCACACTTTTATATAAAAGCATTATTTTCGGATACTCATTAAATTTGTCTTTTATTGACAATAATTAAACTATGTGCTTTTTTCAGATTCTATTATTGCATAATTTGCTGGTACACATTATCAGGTAAGGTGTTCACAGGTTGGTCGTGCCTGATTCGTTTTCGTCCACTCGCCGGTTGAATATATTTCAAATGCTAAAAAGTACTTTAGGTCAAAAACATTTTAAAGTGGGTTATCGCGTATCAGGTCAATATTTGGTGGAACAAGAAAAGGATTGTTATAAAATATTACATTTAAATAATTCAACTTCTTCGTTACAAGACAGTTGTACATGTAGTTGTTATACAAAACTTTTTTTTTGTGTAGTTTTGTAGAAAACGTTGTTTCTACTTAGAGACGAAGAGGAACAGAATGCAAATAAGTTGTCATAAGCATCCCATCGCATCGTCGTCATGAAAAAACTTTTTAAAATGTTGGTGTTGTTGCTGCTATTATGAATGCACATAATAATAGTTAAAGGAGCGGAGCTCACAAGTCGTAAACCATCGACAATATTACTGTCCTAAAATCAACATTTTCTCTGATAACTACCATCACCACCACCAATAGTAGATGTAATAGTTTTAAAAAAAATCAAAAGACACATTATGTTTCTATGTAGAATTTGATAGGTTGTGTGTATACAACAAATAACGTAATGTATGTATGTAAAGTTGGTAAGAAAAGGAGACACCTACATGAATGCAAAACTGTAAAATATGTTAGTTGTAACGACGACATATCAAAAAGCTCCCATAAATATTGTTGCAAGGAAGGAACATGAGAGCTGCGTCTATTTCTGTCTCATTCAAAATTCAAGAAAACTCACTAGGCAGGAGGAGGAGGATCATTATTAGACGCGATAAGAGCAGATAAGATTTAGCAAAACGGAAACGTTCCAACAAACAACAAGAAGAAAAGATGAAAGAGAGAGAGAGAGAGATTGGATCTTTGGAGGAAAGCAACATTACACAAAAAGTAATCTTGTATGGAACGGCAAGCATGTCGTATTATTTGCCTTTGCATAATAATAATGTTTTCAGTGCATGTGTGAAATATGTTGGTATTAGTATATTATTACTACAGAGTGCATATAGCTTCACAAGGATATATATAGTCAAATAAGAATTAAACACAATATATTATACATCTCTTTGTATGCATAGCGTACGTACGTATCCTCAATTATGCCATATTAACTTATTTTTCGGAGAAACTGGTAATATATGAGTTTTGTTGCTGAGATGAGAGTAGAAAACAGAGCGACAACTGTGACGGTTATTTAGTGTGTGTGTTTTGTTTCAAAAGTTTTCAAATGAAACGATCTAGATCTAGAGATGCTTTGAAACGGTGACTATGTCTTTGCACGATACAACCTTGAGCACGTGCGACTGATATTTAGTGTTCAAAAAAAGACAGTCAAGTGTGCCGTTAGATTGGGTTTGTAGTTTCTACCTACATGCTGATGATATAGTACTGTTTATGTCACTATCTAACTTTGTCCGTCTGTCTTTAATTTTATGACATCAGACTACTGTATACCTATAAATACCCAATCTATTATGAAATCCTAAATGGGGACTGGCAAAAGTACTTATAAATATGGTAGGTAATTATTAAAAATGTAAATGGTTAAAATGAAATCATAGAAAAGTTAGGATACTTCGCTACTTCTACATTCTAAGATTTTGGACTATGCATGAAAATTCTACAAACATACAAATCATCCCACCGTTCCCCAGGCATATCACCAATTAATTACAGTATCGCTGACATATTGAGAGATACAAGCGCTTTTAAAGATTATTATCTAGAATAGCAAATTCTTGCAGTTTGTTCAATTTAGCTATTTATTTTAATTGCATATTTTCAAACTACTTAGGAAGTAGGAATGTAGCTCTGGTTTTGTACTGGAACGTTTTGACGTTTATTAAACGCTATTATTTTTGTAGTGTTTTGTGTTATTTATTATGAACGACTTTTCTCTAAGTTCAGTAAAGAGGTGATCGGTGACGTCGAACCGAAGTTTGAAAAATCCTTTCCTGATTCTTATGCACCTTTTCACCTTTTGCAACAAATCATAGAATACAACTGGGATATTCCATATTATTTGCAGTTTTTAAGAAATTAGTGTAAATATTTAGATTTATTATCCGTGCATCCATATAATTTCATTGTAAGTTTAGATACAAATAAAGCTCTCTAGAAAATAGCATTTCTTGCCTGTCATTATAATGTATATTAATATATTTATAAACAGACTATTCTACACAAGAACCAAACAAAAATACATATATTCAATATTTCATTTAGATTTTCAAGCAATCGGTTATTTAATACTTTTTAGTATTATTTTAGGTTAATCATGCTAGTTTTATTTATCAAAGCACATTCAAATATGATCTTATGCTTTTTAATACTCATCCTATATAGCGCTGTCAAACAAAATATTCATGAAAACTCCAATTTTTACATAATATGATTACAATATAAAACTGGAAATACGATCTTTCCAATGCAACTTAAGTCTCGAAACTACTTCCAACAATGCTGCTGCTGAAATGTATAAAATAGTAAAAAATAATAATAATATTTTGGCGATTTACACATGACATTCAATAATGTGTTATATTTTATTTTATTTTATTGAAACAGCAATACAATAATGCAGATATTTAACAATTTAAATAATCAATCAACTATCATCTAATATAGCAACGTTTTAGCAATCGATATACATTATCAATAATATTGATTATTCTGAAAAGTAACACTTAACAATAATAAATATAATTAGTTGATATAAAGTAAATAATTTTTTAACGTATCAAACATTCCGGTAATAAATACTGTCCTAAGGATAACACGCGAGTTGAGTTTTCAGTAGAGACTTACTAAACCACATACGACATCCATTGGGGCCTGTTGACTTCCTTGTTGAGTTGGCAACATCGAAAACCGAAACCTATGATTCGGATTGACAATGAAGGTTGACATTACAAAGATAGGGTGAAAATGTTGCTACGGACACCTTCTAGCGACTCTGCTTTGTATCTGATGATGATTCGTTGACGGAGTATATATTATGCAGCATGGTGACTTTAGAGTTGTCACGTTCAACAATAATATTAATAACATTAATCGCTGTTTCTTGAAAACGTTAGTAAGATTTTAATTTGCATCCTGCTGTTGTTCCTCCAACTCGCAAATGAAAAATATATTTTATATCACATTTAATTATTACACACGATTCACAAGGAAATTAATCTCCCACGAGACATTTAATCATTCACCAATCATATTCAATCAGCAAAGTTGCTGCGTAGAATATATGGGCAATAAATTTTGGAACACGGTATTTAGGAAAACAACAAGGTTTACGTTTACTGAACAGGCAAGGTGCACTTAATTTTTACTGGTAACTTGGGAAGGTAAGCTGGTTTAACTAAAAAAAATGTGACAAATTATTTTCGTCTACTACGTACGCACACGTTCACACATCTCTTCTCGTAAAAGAACATTGCATTGCATTGCTAGCTTATTGTATGGACCTTTTGTGGATTTTTTCATAATAATGAATTCTAATTCCCTCCAAGACTTACTCCGTTTCTGCCTTCAGAAGTGAAAATCCCATGCCATGCCACTTTTGCTACTTTCACCAGATGATTTTACTCTCCACATAAGGATGATTGGGTGTGTGTATTTGCTTTGCGATTGCGAGTAAGGATAGAGTGAAAGCCAATGTGCTTCAAGTACTTCATATAATGCTACGAGTGTTTTGCTCTTTTTATGAATGAACCATGTGCTTCAGGCAGTTAATGTACGCGTATCAACAATATTCATATTGCATGAGAACCGGATCCATGTGAAAGTGAAAGCATATGCATATGACTAGAATTGGACTATAACGTATAACAAAATATACATGTTTGACTATATATTTGTAGCCATTGTTGCTACTAAGGTAAAAGACTGGGAAAGGCAACGCTCATTGAGTAGCAGCAAGAAACCATTAGGTATATTTCTAGGTATATGAATTCTATGTTCGGCTCAGCTATCGATATGCTATAGTTAGTACTAGGAGAAAATTCTAGCTTTTAACTTTGACCGTTTCAAGTCCCAATTTATAATCCAATTGTAAATTCCCTTTTCAATTTTTTCAGCTTGATGTATGTGTATCAAGTAGCGTTTTAAAACATTTTATATAAAATTCTTTGTTTGAATATCTAAAAACAAAAGTCTTTGTTGAGAAGTCAAACAAATGAATGAAAACACATCAGAGAATAAAAAAATATTAAAATACGGCGATTGCTGACGGTGAAAATGGAAATTTATATGCCAAACGAAACTGTAACTCTGTTTGTGTTAGGGTGATGATGACCATATAACTCAGAAAAATGAATAGTATTGACATGAAAACATTTTGCGCCCTTGTGTTCAATGGTAGCTCTCTGTTACGAGTGTCACTTTCATCGAATACTGCAATGGCACTGTTGGAATTTTATAAACATTTAAGAAATCTTTCGAGTAGTTTTAAATGGGAAAGTTTAAAACAATTCAACGGTATGATCGAGCTTTGACGATTTGACTTTTAAATTGCTTCATCCGTAAAGGCTTTATCGATTACTGCGTCATCGAAAGCAAATTTTTGATTATTTCCCTTAGCTGCACTTAAGAAAATAATATAACAGTGCTCAATATGACAATTCCGCTAGTTTATTTGAGGTTTAGTGGTGGAGTCAATCCTTGCCAGCAGAGGTATTTAAGTAAATGACTCAACTGTCTACTTGCTTGTAATATGTAATACTGTGCATTTTGAAACCACAGAAAGGCTGTATTATACTTTTCCTATTTACATAAATTGAATTTATAGAATTAAATTCCTATTCACATTCACATTTCTACAAAACGTAAAAGTATAAAGTGTAAAATTCAACTGTGACGTCATTTAAATTCCGTTTC